>CM041776.1:80766414-80782785 GCA_023374045.1 Limonium bicolor | reverse complement strand
ACCTGTGTCCTACCGGATTACACCGGCTTGTATGCCAATGTGTTTTTCTGTATGTTTGCCACGTATGAGATAAATCATGAAACGAGTTTACAGTCGTTATTGTTATTGTATGTTTACGTGTCGATACCGGTAACCTCGAATGCGCTTGAAGGGCTAGTTAACCACTATTAGGTAACGTAGGAGAACGGTATCCGGTGATAACGTTTCCGACCTAAGGAACGTTCTAACCACGGCTATGCGTGAGTTAGTTATGTAATGTTTTGTGTGTGATGTTGGTGTATGAATGTATGACTCTCCCTTCCCTTGTGTGTGTCTAACAAGACTTAACCCAATGTTGTGATTGTTTAACTAAGTTCAATGATGAACTTCTGACAAGTGCTAACGGGGGGAGTGAGGAGTCCGGTCTGTTCCGGCCACGCGTGTGAGTATGGGGGTCGTTGTCATAGCAGGTTCGATCCTCTCCGTATTTATGGTTGTTTTCCAATTTGGTTCCCACCTTCCCTTTAGCTTAACCAAGGCTATTACTGACTCACGTCGGGCCACAGGGGCATACTATGTTATGTTTGTTCGGTGTGCTTGGATCACTATATCTGAGACACCTGTGCTAAGTTATCCGTTCATTTAACGAGACGGTAACGAGTTATGTAACGAGCTTATCATGAGACTGGCAACATTCTCTAGGCTCACCAGTGTATAAACAATGTTTGGGTCGGTTCCTAAGAACCATTCCCGTTATGTTATGTATTTTTGTTGTGATGCAATATCTATTGCGGTGTTATGTTGTGCACGTGGAGACGTGCAAAGTGTTGTTATGTGTTGTTATGTAGAGTATGTTATATGTTGTATAATGTGGAGTATGTGGATCATGGATATGAATCCCAGTTTGAGGAAAAAGGCGCTTGAGGATAACCCGATTTAAGGGTAAGTGTCGTCTATTAAGGAAGTAGCTCCATTAGAGGAGGAACACTCTAGAGATAATGAATACCATGAGTGACTCATCTAGTAAGGATATGTTATCCGTTTGTTGAGCCCGTTGAGGCGAAATATTATGTGTTGTGTGTTTACAGTTGCATGCACGATTTAAATATAATCAATCGCATGCTAAGACGACAATTAGTTGTGCGTGGCCCGGAGCATGTGGGCTGCGGGATTACCATACCGGCAAAGGTGCTGAGCCCCTTGGGGGCCACCCTTTCTCTTCTTTTCCTATTTCAGGTACAGAGAGCTAGAGGCCGTTCGAGAGTAGGACGGGGTAGTCATTGTACATGGGTATTCATTTAAGTGTATATATACAGTAGGTGTAGTAAGACCGATATTGTTGTCGGCATCAGTTTATGAAATTCGTATAGTTGGAAGGTGTATGTTGTGTTTGTGTTAATGGAAAGGGATAGTAATGTGTAGTCGCTCGGGAATTTAGCCCATCAGACCGGTACGATGTGTATGTATTAGCCTTGTTAGCCACGTGGGTGGCTAACGGCGTGTAACACCAACGAGTTAAGTAATGTGATGAGGTTGTTTTTCCGCTGCAGTTTATTGTAAGTGTGTTAATGTTGGATGGGGTGTTACAGTTGGTGTATGTTGTAGCACTCATTAGAGTCATTGTATATTGATTATAACATTGGCAAGAGAATTTAAGTGGGTGGCTGAAAAATCAAGCAAGAAAACCTAAGGAGGAATGTGTGAGGAAAAGCTTGGAAAAACAAGGTAAAAGACTTACCTTAAGGTGTTTTATTGTTTAAGGAATGGGACTTAGATAAAGGGTATGTGTAGCTTAGAGTTTACATTAGGAAGGGGGTTATAAAACCTAGGAGAAAGAACATGATTATATTTGAGAACTTTGATTAAGGAGCAAATGGCAAATGAGTTAGTAAAACAATCACAAGGTGAAATATAAGAACACTTATATTGCAATGGGAGCATTGTTGTATGTATTCGCAGGTCAAAGGCTATATATTGTGGAAATTCAGTGTTTAGGATTTATGCATTTAAGGGCCTAAGAGCCAAGTCATTTAAGGGCCTAAGTGCCAAGCAATTTAAGTTTATGCACTATATTATGATGTAGTGAAGTGTGGGTGGAATTTGTGTGCTAAGATTGTGTATTAAGGATTTGTGTGTTCTTGGTTGTATTAAGGGTGAAAAACTAAATGTTTGGGTGTATTAAAATAATAAGGAAGCCATGTCAAAATTTGGAGAAGAAACTAAGTGTTTAAGGTGTTCTAAGAAGATTTTATGACTAAGGATGTTCTAGTAAACATTAAGGGTTGTTTTGGTGAAAATGGATAAACTATGGAGTTCTTAAGTACTAGGATGACCTAGGGATGTCTAAGAGAGACTAGGGGTTACAATGGTGAATTTAATGCACCAAAACCATGGTTAAGGAAGTTAGGAAACTTGTGCAAAGTTTGAAGGAAAAATAAGGTATAATGATTTGTAAGGATGTAAGCATGTGCTAGATTATATAGCTTTGAGAAGTTGGAGTAAACGAAATTGGGATGTATGATGATGCTTAAGGAGTGGTCAATTGGTATGGAGAAAAACACTTTGGTTAGTGGAGGTCTTAGGTAAAAACACAAGTTGGAAGTGTAAGGAATTAAATTCTAAGTGTTAAGAATTTGAGTAAATGTTTAAGGAAGTTGTTGGATGATTTAGAAAGGTATTAAGGTGTTTAAATGATGTTAAAACATGTGGGGAAACATGTGGAATGATTAGGAAAAGATTGGGGTGAATTTGGAGTTCAAAATGAGAAGAAAAGCACTTTGAAAATGGGGTCTGTTGTGGACCGCCCCTATGGGGAGGTCGAGACGAATTCTGTAGGCAAATTAGCCTCTAGTGTGGACCGCCCCTGGGACCTCCCCAGAGGGGCGGTCCAGTGCAGAACATGTAAAAAAAGTTTAAAATTTAAGGATGATAAGGGGCATTAGAAGTAAGCTATTAAGAGGGTAATGATGATTAGATAAACAAGCATATAAGGACTTAAGGGATTAAGTTAAGTTAAGGTTTTAAATGTTTAAGGTTAAGTTTGTAAGAACTTAAGAGATGTTAGATGGGGATCATTAGGGGTTAAGTAAGTTAAGTAACATCGAAGAAACTAATAACCTAAATTGGATCAATGTTTTAGAACTTGAGAATTGGCATTCGGAAGGAGATTAGACAACCGACACAAAATGACGGTGAACGGTATGGTTTTCTTGTAGCATGCTTGCTAATGAGGTGTCCCTCGGCTTGTGTGCTATTTGTTTAATTGCTTCGACTAAAACAAGATAAAGCATGCTACCGATTTACCGTATTTGCTTGTATGTTTATGCTATAGTAACACACTTGTCTTGGAGGATTTACTAACTATGATTGGTGAACATTGATATGAGAATATAATACACTCTTTGTTATTGGTTGGTTAATACCCGGAAATGGTTTAACTAACAAACATGTCTTCGAGACTTCTACTAACTGAACTTATGGGGGGTGAGGAATCCGGGACGGTCCGGTCACATGTGTTTGAAGGAGGTGGTCGGTATCTGAATCAGATCCGATTTCCATTAAGGCTTGTCTTCGAACTTGACGCCTAGAGTCGACATATAGATTCGGTCACCTCGAATTTCTGTTCGTGGTGGAAGGCATATTAAGAGGGTGCAGTGGGATCACCTAAATCCCAATTTAAGAAATAATGTCTTATCTAAACCAATGGAGTTAATAGCTCATTGGCTAGGGTTACCTTTGACCCGACAGAGATAAACATTGGATTATGTTTAACCAAATCTAAATAAAGAACGGTTGACTTGTTTGGGATGAAGTTTGAGATGGAAGCTAAATGTTCCTTGAGATAAGAGAGTAAGGAGAGCTAACTCCTTTAACTAATGAATGTCCATTGGCGTTCGAACTGTTTGAGCTATAAGCACTTCTTGTGATTGTGTGTGTTTAATATACTTCTTATTGTTGTATTATTAATCAACTCCATGCTATCGACAATTAGTCGTTGTAGCCCCTTAGCTTGGGGGCTATAAGTGAATCGTACCAGCAAGGTGTTGAACCTCTCGGGGGCGATTGTTTATTTTGCAGGTATGCGCCCACAGAGGACTCACCTTGAGAGTAAGAGTTGGTAGACCCAGGTTGGGTCTCCTTTTTGAGTATGGGATGTGCATGTACTCCTGTCTGTAAATGTTTGTACTTTTGGAGAATTATGTTACTGTTTGAGATACTCAGAAATTCGGTTGGTATATGTTTTGGGATTAGTGGTTGTAATGTTTAAAGTTCGGTATATTCTGTTATTCAGACCGTGGCTGAAATAGCCCGACCTTAAATATGGTGATTAAAAATTATCCTATTACGTATTTAAGGGCTTAATAACTCCTAAGTATTTTGGTAAGGAAAAATAAATCCAAAAGAAAGGAAGAAATACCTAAAAAGCGAAAAACGCTAATAAGCGTTAAATAACCATAGGAGGTATGCGACCTCGGTTAGCGTATTATATGGATTCTAAAGGCTTAATAAGGCCCAAATATAATGGGGACAACCCCCGAAGAAACGGATCCAAATAATGTATTAAAACGCTAATAGAGCTTTAGCGCACGTTTTTCGAGAAACCCCGAAAACATGATTTTGAGTGGTCAAACGAACCCGTAAAAATTATAGTTCATTAAATAACTATAAATAAGCATTAATGGAAGCTTAATAACTAATAAAATTAGAGAAACGAAAATTCCGGAAAACAGGCCGGTTAGTGAATAGTGCTAAAACCGGATAAATTAACGAGCGTTTTCTGTAAAAGATGAAAAACACCCCAGCCTAATTAATTGTGGGGGCCGGTTTTTATGAGTGTGAGACACTCTCACACACACAAGACTAATTAATACTTTAATGGGTTGAAAAGTCAAAAGTAGAAAAAGAAAAGTACATAAAGTAAAAAAATACTCTCTCACCACTCACTTTCTTTCTCTATTCTCTCTCTCTTCCCTTCTTCCTTCCCCACTGTGAGCTCCCATCCTCCCTTATGTCCAGGCGATTTTGAAGCTCTCCAAAAGCCAACAATGGCTTCCTCTCTTCTCTTGCTTGTCCAAGCTTCATTTAAGCCCCAAATCGAAAATAAATTGCATATTCTTCTTCCTCTCACCAAGGGCAACATTTCTATCTTTTCGAAATTTCAAATGGAGGATTTTGACCTCCATGGGTTTTGGGCTTTTGAAGAGGAAATGGTATCAAATTGAAGCTTGGAGTCTCCTTATTGTCTTAAGGTAAGAAAAATCACAAAATTTCACCTTCTCCTTCATTACTTAGTGTAGCCGATTTTTACCCCCATTGTAATGCTCTATTTTTCTCTCTCCTCTGAGCACTATTCCAACCTTCCAATGGTGGTGGGATCACCTTCTTGAATCAAGGGTTAAAACCCCTCCTAAAAATTCCAAAAGGTAAACATTAACTTATGTGTTCTAAGCCTTTCATTTAATTAGTGAATTCTAAGGGTTAGAAGTTTAATTGAATTCTTTTTGGCGTAATGTGGGTGTTGGGATGGAGTTTGGCAACTCCATTTCCCAACTTGACCGAAAAAGAAAAGAGGAGAAGGAAGAGAACAAAAGAAGGAATTAAGAGCTTAAAGTAAGAGCTCCTTCTTAATGCTAAATTTTAATGCATTAGAGTAACGGGAATGGGTGAACCAATTTAAAGAACCCAAAATAATGTATTAGTATGGTAGTTGTGGAAGTTTAAGTATTTGTGAGCAAGTATGTGGATTGTAGGCCTTAGAGCCAAAGAATTGTGTATGTGTATTGATATTGTGTTTTGAGGAAGTAATGATGTATTGGTATTGATTTGAGTGCTGGTAGGACCCTTGTAAGGGTGTGGCTAGAATAGGAATGAATTTGGTGAGAAAAGTATGTATGTGGAGAAGTTAGAATTATAGATAAACTATGACAAAATTTTAGTAGGAAAAATGTGCATTTATGGATGACTTGGTGAATGGGAAAGCCAAGGTGTGTATTGGATTGAGTAAGGATGTTTAGTAACCATGGAATGGTAGTTGTAGTATGAGGGGAAAAAGGGTGTAAAGTCTGTAGCAAGAAGTGTAAAAAATGCATTGGAGAAGCTAGGAGGAATTAGGTGTATTTGGAGAACTTAAGGTGAGTAGTTTGACACCTTGAAACAGATTTGGAGAGGAGCTAGGTAATGGGATTAAACTAGGATGGAAGTAATGCATTGAGGATGCTAGGAGTAGCATTGGTAGAGGGAGTATTGAATGGTAAAGGTTAAAGTAAAAATCTGTAGCATTAGAGGAAGGAAATTAGTATGAGTGCTGGAAGGAAGTGAGGAAAATTGTGTAAGTTGTCTTAAGAATAAGTAATGGATTTGGTGGATGAATTAAGGTATTTTAGGAAGCTTAAATGGTGCTAAAACATGTGGTATTGCATGTAGGAGGATTGTGGAAGAAATGGGTAAGAAAAGATGTGAGAAACAAAGTCTGTAGGCAAATTCTGCTACCGACCGACCCAGAGGTTGAATCGGTCGTGGGTCGGTCAGAGCATAAACAACTGGAACGAAACTTTCTGTAATGGACCGACCCATAGGTCGTGAGTCGGTCGTGGGTCGGTCGGACAAAATCCTTAGGAGTCGAAGTTTCTGACTTAGACCGACCCAGAGGTTGGGTCGGTCGGTGGGTCAGACGGTTAAGTCTGGAGGATGGAAAACTTACTGGAATGGACCGACCGAGGTTGGGTCGGTCGGTGGGTCGGTCGGCCCTAACTCACAAAAAAATATATAATAAAGTAATCATATGAATGCATATATATGTATGTATATGTACATATATATGGGATTTTAGTAATACACCATTAATGTAACAATAATGGTAAGAAAGTGAGTATATAAGTAAGAAAGTAAGTTCAAGTTGTAAAGAGTAAAGAATGATTTTTAAATCAAGTCTAGAATGTAAAGAACTAGTAAGTATGTAAAGGAAGTAGTAAAGTAAGGATAAGTGGATCAATAATGGATCATTGATCATACAACTTTATGTATGTCATAGGATTCAAATAGTTGAACACCGAAGAGGAGTCGATGAGTTCAAAATCAACGGTGAAAGGTATGATTTCCTCATGCTCTGTATCCTAACCTGGTTACCCCGATTTGTGTGCTTATGTGATCACTCAAATAAGATAAATGCACAAATCGGACTTTTATTGCACTTAATCGTGTTTGAACTATATTGTTCTTGTTGTATTCTCTTGAACAATTAGTTTGTATAATTCATGAAATGGATGAATGAGAATGAAGTGTATGTGTATGTGATGAGTACTTGTGTGTATTGATGTATGGTAAGGAAGTAATGACTTCTGCTAATTCCGAACCATCTAACTGCTAACATGAGTAATGAGTAAAATGGAATGAGCAGAAGTCCGATGAGTTTCGGCCACGCGTGAGGATAAGGAAACACAAAAGGTTGGATCCGAATCCTGGCTGTAATCTTTTCCATGGACCAAACCCCTTCAATGGGCAGCATCCTGGAATAGTGGGCCACCCAAAGCCTGGTGGGGGATGTAGTAATCCCTGCCCGGAGGTCATACCGACTTGACTGGAGTAAAGTAAGTATGAGTAAAGTATTGTATGTGTATTGGTCTTGACTAGTGTAAGTCTTGACCTTGAGTAAAAGAGTATTGTACACCCGATTAACCCGGGTGTGTAAAGAAGCTTACAAGCCTTATGTATGAATTGGAGAAGTGTATCTCCGTATTGTATATAATGTGTATGATTGTGTATGTGTATTCCGGAAGAAGGTAAGTAAGTATTGGTTGACTTGTATTGTCTTCCTTGAATGTATTGTATGTGCGTATGTATGTATACCTTGTGTAGCATTGTAGTATTATGAATGAAGCATGTATGAACGTATGTATTGTAAAATGAATTGCATGTATTCGACCAAGTGGTCGGCGTACCCTCACTAGTACGCGGGGTATGCGGAAGTCATATGCAGCAAAAGCTGAGCCCCTAGGGGCAACGTTTTAGTGTGCAGGTACCCGAAGCAGTGATGGTCGCAGTAAGAGACCGGTGGATGTGCCTGGTTCGCTAGGAATGAAATGTAGATAGTAGAGATTGGTAATGGGCTTGTAACCTTGTTGTAGTAGTGTACCAAGGGGTACACCATAAGCATTGGAAGTATGTAGCTGTGAGGAATGGGTAGATGTAGACTCTTAGTGAGTATGTATGAACTTGGAAGAAGTATTGTATTTGTATTTGGAACTTAGTAAACTCGGTACGTATATTGTATTGCTTGGTATTGTGATGGAGTATTGTGTTGAATGGGAAGTTGTAGCACCCGGTTGTAATTGTAGTAAGGTTTGTATTTGTGTAGCACTCGGATATTCCGGTCCATCAGACCGATGCTGTATGTAGTAGTAGTAGCCTTGTTAGTCACGTGGGTGGCTAACGGCATTGTATCACCCACTGTTGTGTATGTAAGTATCCGCTGCGAAGGTATGTAAGTACGTTGTGAATGGACGGTAATGACGATATTAGCGGTAAGGGTGTTACAAAAAGTGGTATCAGAGTGAAGTATCGCTCTAATGACTGGAAATACCGAGCTTAGGAAATACCGAGTTAGGAATTGGAAGCTTAAGGCTAAGGGCTAAGTGATAGCATTAGAGATACGCTAGTTAGGAATCACCGGTGTGTACCGGGTACCGACAATACCAGTCCCGCCCACCGCATTCCCCATTGTATAACTTGGGAAAGAACGCCAGGGAGAAGGAAAGTCCTCTCATACTCGGGGAAACCCGATCTGGCAGATATGAAACCACCGTAATGTAAACAAGAACCTGCCATACAGTAGATTCCAAGAATTGGAAGTCTAGGAGACGGTTCCCGGTTGAACAACAATACCCGCACTCAATAGGTAGTAGAATGAATACTCCAACCATGAGGAGGCTGCAACATGCAACAGCATGGGGCGACATGCTTAGCAGTCGTGAAACCTGGCTAGTCAACCAACAGCAGGAAAAGAAGCACTAAGCGTGCAACAGAGCGGAAAAAGGAGTAGTAACAGAACCCGAGGCACAAGTCTACGGGATAGTAATAGCTAAGTAATACCACCAACGGTATGCTAGCCGACTAAGGACATAGTCGGGAGTGGTTAACTCCAAAACTGCAATGCCAAAGGTTATAGTACCTGGCCAGTATGTTTACACAACTACGAGAGCATCCACGGGATATAATCCGATAGGACTACGAAGGTAGTTCCTAAACAAGCTAAGGCTCAATAACCACGGTAAACCAGTGGGAACGAGCAACAAGAAAAGACATAAGATGAATAAATGGGAGTCTCCAAGGATTGGAGAAGTATCCTGATCGACGACAACCCTGTCTAGGTCATTGAGAAGTTGTTTAAAGGATCGAGTATTCCAAACGTAGATCAATAAGATCAAGGGAAGAGTCCACAAGACTATCAAATACGAGTGGAAACCATACTTTGACCGATATAGGTTTACCCAAAAACCACCAGTACCACGCACTTGCCAGGGCAAGTGCAATAAGAACAGGAACATGTGGAGGAACCCTAACACCCCACAAGTATTTAGTAATGCGCCGTGACCGCAATGAAGCAACTACAGGATCATACATCCTAAAAACTAGAAGAATGGAACCTTGGAAAGGCCTGACGGCCCGACCATTGTACAAAGGACATACTAGTCAGCAAGAAGCTGGACTTGGTCAAGACATGAGACATGGCCACGCCATGAGAAACTTCTTTTAGCACCGAACTATTATTTCAAACCCAAAAGATTTTTCTTTCAAAACCCAAATTTCTTTTAAACCTTGAATTTTAAAACCAAACCAACAAAATTATGGTGAGTATCATAGAATGATACAAGAGGAGTTGACAATAGAATACTTCACCTAGGCATGTGACGAGCACTACGAGTGTACCCAATTACGGAATGTGGGACGACCGCACTCCGAAGGAGCTTGCGGGCCTGACAGATAGTCGAGTAAGTGGTAACGTATCAACAAGGTACCCCACGTATGTATACATGTAGTGTACGAAACATGGGAAGTAGTCAGCTCCATTCTACGGACCATCTATAAGTTCAAACCAGAACAGCTGGACACCTCAGACGATCAAGTATAAAGGAACTCAGAGAATCCATTTGAAGATAAGGAATAAGGGCTAGAAAGTGCCAAGAGCACAGACTAGTAAGTGTAGATATTGGATATGTCACAAGGACATCAAGCAAATACATGACTGCTGGAAAGTATACCCAGCCTGAACACAGTAAGGCAAATGCCTAATGTGAACAACGATGCTCTACAAACGGGACGGAGTTCCCTAGAGCAGTCACAAGATTACCACGAAGTATAATCCATCATTGGGGAGAAGATTTTGAACCTAGTCTTAAGCACTAGGAGAAAGTATAAACAGTCTACCCAAGAACGGGAGACATTATAACCCAAAAGGGGATAGCTCAAATACAATACCACAAGGCGGTATAGTAGACACAACATATTATAAACATGAGCCGGATGTAACGGCGTAACCTAACAACACCAAGGAGCAATCCTTGAAGGGTGTCTGAGTTGACAACAGTCGAACAAAGCGTCATGATAAGAGCACGGGAATTAGAACGAACACTCGGTTAGGACACCGAAGGGATTTCACTTAACAGGGAAATACCCTAACTTACAAGAAGGCACTAGTTAACACCAGATTGCCTAAAGGGCCTCCCATGAACGGAAGCGTGATGCCACGACTTGACATGGAGCCCAATAATACCTCCAACCTATAATGGTATGCAAGGAGTGGAAACATATGCAAGTAGCTTGCAAAGAGCATAGCTTGTAGCAATAAGGCTCAGAAGCCATAAACCAACTACATTATGCAAACTCAAACGGTTGCAAAACCCACACTACTTACTAACAAGACTTGCAAGAGATATTGCTCCATACGACAAATAGATCGACAACCGAACCACCTAATTTGGGCTCAACATAATAAGTGGCTTGGAGTAGTGGCTACCTTAGTGACACTGTCACTAGAACATCACTCTAGTATACAGTTGACGATGACTTTAATTACCCTTCATGCCTTCTGTAGAAATGGTAACACAGAGGCTTAGGAATGGTATAATGCCAACATTGGCCTAGTCCACACTTGGACACTACGGGAAACTCGAGGAAAGGTACCTCTCGTTAACCGAAGACCACCAATACGGTGATGATGTG
This sequence comes from Limonium bicolor, assembly GCA_023374045.1. Taxonomy (NCBI): domain Eukaryota; kingdom Viridiplantae; phylum Streptophyta; class Magnoliopsida; order Caryophyllales; family Plumbaginaceae; genus Limonium; species Limonium bicolor. The sequence goes on along the minus strand of CM041776.1, from coordinate 80,771,589 downwards.
AACCCTTAGAAAAGGCTTCCATCTAATATAACAACAAAGCTCGCGCATGTAGATATTGCCAAGAGGCGATTGAACAAGGAAATGAGATTTCCAAACCACTACGCCTACAAAGAGGCTTGAGAACAATAGTGAAAACCAAGATGGATCGGTTTAGAAGCAAACCCAGAATGGGTATAATGTGGACTGGAAAAGCACATCGCTAAAGAGCATAGAGACTCGAAGGAGTAAGTGTACTCCATGTGCAGTACATAAACAGAGACTAACCTAGTAAACCTTGTCATGAGGCTTACGAGTGGAAACAACCCCTCAACAAAAGTTCTCACTTATCAGTGATAGAATACTCTCCAATTGGAGAACGGGACCAGAAGACCCTTGAAGTCTCTTGGGATGTCCCGGTGATGTACATACAAAGTAAAACCGCACAGCTAGATCCTCTAACCAATGCTCAGCACTGGGAGACAACAATTGTCAAAAACAATCAATGTGAATACACATTGAACACCACGAATGACCAACGCTCAAGAGAGCTTGTAACCCGATGAATTACCCCATCCATTATCAACCAAGATACTTGGTGAATTTTATCATAAGTGATAAGATAATGTGAGGTAAGCTAACCTACACATGGAACCTAAATCAAAATAAAACATCACCACATTGGGAAGATAGTAATATTGCGGTATGCTACGACAACCGTCATACACACAAACATAGGAAACCCTCGGTGTATTCACACCATAAGGAAATGGTGCCAACGACAATGGCAATCAGTAAAGGTAAACTACCACGGTAACGGAGACCGTGAAAATGATGTTGTATAATGAGTAAGAACATGGTGCGCAACAAGCGACCGCTATGAGAAAGTAGTTAGACAATGACACGGAGTTGTAAGTACGAGATGACAGGCAGAAATATTCGTTCCTATCGCATAAGTGATTTACTGCCAATCGTTTTTGCCTCTGCATTCTGTATGACTGAGTGTTTTGGTATTGCACTTGTACAGCTAATGATCTAGCGGGATGGCGAGGAATATGGAAACGTAAATAGTAGTAAACCCTTCTTTTCACTAACAAACATGGCATAAGCCAGTTCAGCAAGATTAGCAACAAACCGTGCGGCCTAAGGCCAAAGAAGCACGAAGAGTGTAAAACACACTAACAATCACAAGATGTGAATTCCATTGGAATAAAAGGTGAAGGAAGATTGAAGAAAGTAACTAGGACCGACGTATAGAGAATGCAAGGTCATACAAGAAAAGAACACTTGTACTGAATTAGAAGAACTGGTATAATTCAAAAGCTATTGACAATAGAGGAAGCATTACAACCAAGTGGTGACTTAACCTCGCCCGACAATAAGTCGAAGGAGCTTAGCAAATGATTGTGGAAGTACGAATAGTATGTATAATAGATTGCCAGAGAGCTAGACATGAATCAAAAACCCATTGAGTTCAAGCACGGTAAAAGAATACCGCATTTGTTTAATAACCATATTCCCACAAAAGAGGGATAAAAAGGTGATGTGTAGCACATTAAGGATAACATGAACAGTGAGTAACTCAAGTTATCAGGGTCGCGCAGCAGAAGCTAGTGGGCCCTAGCTAGGAGATTAATGTACCTAGTAAGTATGAGAGAATGGCTATCAAAGCCTTGAAGCCTAATAGGCTAGAACCGAATTGGTTATGAGTTAAATAAACTCATATAGGAATTCTTGGTGCAAAGACTAAACCATCGGTATGGTTAAGACCCTTTGACCAGGTATATTATGTAATAAACCATAGGGAAGCTGGAATGCTTCAGAGTGCTCGAATCAAATGATCCAATGTTCAATTTAACATATGGTAGATTATGTGGGTGTAATCCCTTTTAAGGGGGGTAGAGTGAAAACCGCTTAATGTAAGTTTCATGAATAAAACACATAAACTATAATGTGCATAGCACAAATGAGAATCGAATCGATGATTGGTACTTATGTCAGACAAACATACGTATTCATTCATATTGTAATGGTGGTAATTAGGCACGAGAGATGCGAATACCATAGGATGAATATAACCATCTTGTAACTCCAATGTGAGAGTATTGGTAAAGAAGAGTAGAGAAACTCTTTGGGAAATGATAATCCCTATTGTGTATGTATATTTGAACTTAGACATGACATTACGATGTAGGAGTCGGTACAAAACCGATGTAGAACCTAGTAGATGTTTCGAGGTAATTGAGAATGAGTAGTGGACGGAGTTCCACAAGTATTGTATCCTTTAAAGAAATAGTACAAAATGATTGAGAGTAGTAGATGAATGGAGCCCATGAGTAGTGTATTCGTAAGTAAGTCATTGGAAGTAAACTGATGACGACTAGATTCAGTAGGTATTGTATTCCTTATCTAGAATGTTGAGATAATGGAGAGTAAGGACTGAAAGTAGCGAAGGTCGATGAAATGAGCACATAGGCATTGAATCTCGAAGTAAAGTATTCGGAAGTAGAGTGAGGATGACTGATGGACTGAATTCCATCCCTTGGAGATGTATGAATTTGTAATTATGACTAGGAAGAGTAAAAAGATAGAAAATGGAAATTGTTGAATTATTTGGTTATTTGAAATGGATGTGGGAAGTCGAACTCAATCCTGATCAGATCAAGGGAAACCGAACACAAATTGGAGTGGAAAGATGGTTCAACACTGATGCTGATCACATCAGGGTCGAATGATTCTTGAATCTCCCCTCAAGTGGTCACAAGAATCACACATAGGATAGAGGTAATGAAAATAAACTGGATTTTGGAGTTGTGTGTTTTAGAAAATTTTCTAATTGTAGTTGTGAAAGGATTTCCCTTAGATGGAGAATGAGGATTCGTTAGAAGCATATGCCGAAGAGATGGTAGTATAGCATATTGTATTATTCCAAGGGCAGCGAGACGTAGAGGAGTCCTGTGTCTAGATGACATGAGTGCCTACGGGATTGTAATTTGTATTGCATTGCTTTTGGGATAGCTTTGCACTGTATGTATGTATAAATTTTGTAATGAGGAACCGGATGGTTGTTAGTAATGCGGATCGGAGTAATTATTGTACATTGGCATGGTATGGAAAGGAGAAACCTTGAGTAACAGATTTGGGAAATTGTAAGGAGGAAGAAGGTGTGATTTGGTATTAGGCAAGCATAAATGTGTAAGTATCGTAATCCTATAACCTCGAATAACTTTGAGGACAAAGTTCTTAACATGGGTAGACTAAAATACCCCGACCTTAAATATAGTGATTAAAAAAAATCCTATTACGTATTTAAGGGCTTAATAACTCCTAAGTAATTTTGGTAAGGAAAAATAAATCCAAAAGAAAGGAAGAAATACCTAAAAAGCGAAAAACGCTAATAAGCGTTAAATAACCATTGGAGGTATGTGACCTCGGTTAGCGTATTATATGGATTCTAAAGGCTTAATAAGGCCTAAATAATAATCGGGACAACCCCGAAGAAAACGGATCCAAATAATGTATTAAAACGCTAATAGAGCTTTAGCGCACGTTTTTCGAGAAAACCCGAAAATATGATTTTGAGTGGTCAAACGAACCCGTAAAAATTATAGTTCATTAAATAACTATAAATAAGCATTAATGGAAGCTTAATAACTAATAAAATTAGAGAAACGAGAAAATTCCGGAAAATGGGCCCGGTTAGTGAATAGTGCTAAAACCAGATAAATTAACGAGCATTTTCTGTAAAAGATGAAAAACGCCCCAGCCTAATTAATTGTGGGGGCCGGTTTTTATGAGTGTGAGACACTCTCACACACACAAGACTAATTAATACTTTAACGGGTTGAAAAGTCAAAAGTAGAAAAAGAAAAGTACATAAAGTAAAAAAATACTCTCTCACCACTCACTTTCTCTATTCTCTCTCCGTCCCTTGCTGCCTTCCCCATTGTGAGCTCCCATCCTCCCTTCTGTCCAGGTGATTTTTAAGCTCTCCAAAAGCCAACAATGGTTTCATCTCTTCTCTTGCTTGTCCAAGCTTCATTTAAGCCCCAAATCGAAAATAAATTGCATATTCTTCTTCCTCTCACCAAGGGCAACATTTCTATCTTTTCAAAATTTCAAATGGAGGAGTTTGACCTCCATGGGTTTTGGGCTTTTGAAGAGGAAATGGTATCAAATTGAAGCTTGGAGTCTCCATATTGTCTTAAGGTAAGAAAAATCACAAAATTTCACCTTCTCCTTCATTACTTAGTGTAGCCAAATTTTACCCCCATTGTAATGCTCTGTTTTTCTCTCTCCTTTGAGAACTATTCCAACCTTCCAATGGTGGTGGGATCACCTTCTTGAATCAAGGGTTAAAACCCCTCCTAAAAATTCCAAAAAGGTAAACCCTAACTTATGTGTTCTAAGCCTTTCATTTAATTAGTGAATTCTAAGGGTTAGAAGTTTAATTGTATTCTTTTTGGTTTAATGTGGGTGTTGGGATGGAGTTTGGAAACTCCATTTCCCAACTTGACCGAAAAAGAAAAGAGGAGAAGGAAGAGAACAAAAGAAGGAATTAAGAGCTTAAAGTAAGAGCTCCTTCATAATGCTAAATTTTAATGCATTAGAGTAACGGGAATGGGTGAACCAATTTAAAGAACCCAAAATAATGTATTAGTATGGTTGTTGTGGAAGTTTAAGTATTTGTGAGCAAGTATGTGGATTGTAGGCCTTAGAGCCAAAGAATTGTGTATATGTATTGATATTGTGTTTTGAGGAAGTAATGATGTATTGGTATTGATTTGAGTGCTGGTAGGACCCTTTTAAGGGTGTGGCTAGAATAGGAATGAATTTGGTGAGAAAAGTATGTATGTGGAGAAGTTAGAATTGTAGGTAAACTATGACAAAATTTTAGTAGGAAAATGTGCATTTATGGATGACTTGGTGAATGGGAAAGCCAAGGTGTTTATTGGATTGAGTAAGGATGTTTAGTAACCATGGAATGGTAGTTGCAGTATGAGGGGAAAAAGGGTGTAAAGTTTGTAGCAAGAAGTGTTAAAAAATGCATTAGGGAAGCTAGGAGGAATTAGGTGTATTTGGAGAACTTAAGGTGAGTAGTTTGACACCTTGAAACAGATTTGGTGAGGATCTAGGTAATGGGATTAAACTAGGATGAAAGTAATGCATTGAGGATGCTAGGAGTAGCATTGATAGAGG
>CM041776.1:80569289-80765914 GCA_023374045.1 Limonium bicolor | reverse complement strand
GTTACCACACATGGAGTTGTTGTATAGCAATGAGGATGGTGAATTGTAATATGGTAAGGTTGTGTATTTTCAGGTTTGGGTAGATGCTCACTTGTCGATGTTTATGGTTTATGGACTTAGTATGATGTATAGGAGTTTTCTCATTATCACGGTGGTTAGCAATTTGTTTATGTTGGAAGTTGGATGTAGTTTGGCTTCGTTGCTCGCATGGGCGAGTAATGGCCGGTGACACCCGAGTGAGTTTTGTAATTGTTATTTATTTTCCGCTGCGAGACATTTATTTATTGCTACGTGGGAGATTATCGTGATTGTGGAGAGGGGTGTTACAAAAGTGGTATCAGAGCGGAGTACCGCTCTGATGACGAGATAATAGGTTAAGACAGTGAGCTTAGGACTTGGGAAATATTGGGAAACGTTTGTGAGATACGAGACGATTCGTCTTAGAGAGATATTGAGTCTAGTAACGCAAATTGCGTGACATAGTAGCCTTTAAGGCAATTCAATATCTACTGTTATGTACGGTAAATTTACCGAGTAATTATGTGACATACTGTACTACAAATGTCTGGGGGAACTAGAGGGCGTGGAACTGGAAGAGGGGAGGCGGTGACCCCGGCATTCCAGGAGTAGCTGAGACTGAAATACCCCTAATCTTTAAAATATAATTAAATGATCTATTAATGATCTAAGATGATTATTAAACATCTAAATATTATTGGGGAACAATCTATAAGATCTCAACAAGGCAAACACACGCCTTAAGATCGGTAAAGCCAAAAATGTGCTTTAAGACGCCATGAAGGTTGTATGACCCCAAGTAGGATCCAAAGTGGATTCCTAAGTATTATAATGAATCAAGGAACACAATAAGACCATTCTCAAAGAGAACTAAGCTCAGGAACATCCTGTGACACAAAAATGTGCGCTAAAACTCCTTAAAGCACGTTTTTGTGAGATTGCCTTTTAATTGATTTTAATAGGCTTAAAAATTATAAATATCCTTAAATATGATATATAATCATATTATATCATATTAGGAATTTAATTCCAGAAATTTACGAATTTTTACAAATTTAATATTAAAATTTAATAACCCTAAAGTGGGGCCCGCATGAGTCAACATTGACCAAGCATGGTCAATGGTCAATTATTGACTCATTTGAATCATGGGGGCCGGCTGCAATAAGAGAGGAGGCTGCTTAATTTCCTTGATTGACAATAATGCTACCTAATGTAAGACTTTTTCAAAATAATGTTACTTTTTACATTATTTTCAAACTTTACTTACTTTCCCATCTTCTCCTTCCTCCTTGTCCGATTCCTCTCATCCCAGCCAAGCCCTCTCCTTCCTCTCAAGCTCTCCAAGCTTTTTCTTGGCCATGGAAGGCAAGTCTAGCTCCTAAGCTCCTAATGTAAGTGTTTTAATGTCATTTTTAGCTCTTTTTCTTCATCTTTTCACCACCAACACCTAAAATTCGTGGCTCATCTATTCCTATGGCTTATTCTCAGTGTTCTAAGGTTAGAACAAGAGCTAAACTCGGTTGAGACCAGTAGAGGGACCAAGGTTGTCCAAATCTACATTTTAAGGTAAAAATGTGCTTTAAGCTCATAACTTTTGATTCCCTTCGAGTTTGGCTGTGAAATTTTGGTCATAGACTCATCTTCATCTCCTTTTCATGTGGGATCTGTTGGTTAGCCATTTGGAGCAAGGGTGACCGAGATCCAAGAGAAATACTCTCTTTTAAGGCATTTTTCCAAGGTAAAACCTAATAACAAGGTAGGATTTCGAGATCTAACTATTCCCTATGTTAATATGGTAGATCTAACACCTTGTGGTGTGTTTGGTTCAGGTCGAAAATACCTAGAACTCCCCTTGCATTTTTAAGGTGATTTTTGCCTTAAATCTTACATTAATTATTCCTTATGGTTAAGCTCATGCTTGGAGTGTAACCATATCTATTTTTGTGTATTAAACATGTCTAAATCAAGTGGTGAATTTTCCTACAAGTGACCGAGCCTATACAAGGATAGATCAAGGTATAAACACCTTAAACTTATGATTTTTGCAATCTCTAAGTATATATATATATATGGCCGAGAGTGAACATACACATATAGGTCATATTGACCTAAAAATGTAAAAAAAATGGCTAAGATAAATTAAGCTAGTCATTTAAGAGATTTAATTAACATAATGGTCAAATTATGACACTATGTGGAAAATAATTAAACCATGGAGAGGCCGAATATATATGCTATATTTTGAGACATTTATTGTGTAATTTATTTTGCAAGATCAAGGTTGTAATAAGGCCATGTCATTAGGCCATTTTAATTTAAGTTTATAAGCTTATTTAGTTTTATTTATGCTTATAATTAAAGTTGGGGCCAATTCGTAATTATTAAGGAATTAGAAAAGCCGTGGGTAATTTAGAGCAATTTAGGGTTTTTAAATGAATTTAATAAAAATTATAACATTTTATAAAGTTTTGGGTCAAAATTGTAAAAATAGAAAAGTATAGGTCATTATTTGTAATTACCGAAAATTGGTTCCCATTTGGTATTAGGGGTCAAAGTTGACTATATAGGAGACTTTGACCAAGTTTAGAAAATTTAAGAAATTAAAATACTACCTTATAATGAGATACTTATTAAATTGTAAAAGATTTATAAGGTTTGGGGTGGTAATGTAATTACCGAGAATTAAGGGTAGTAAATGGAGTTCAGTAAAGTCCTTAAGTTATTAGAAATTTTTAGAAGTTTATTTGGTTAAATTTGGAGTTCATGTGAATTATATAAGTATAATATATGGTATTTTATGACATTGTTATAAATAGGTAACAAATGTATAAAAACCGTGAATTAAAAGAAGTATAAGGTTAGGAATAATGTTTATAACCTTTTGGTATAGTTTGGTAATTTTTGGAATGGTATATAAGGTTTTATAAAGATATATGTATAATATATAGTTTTAATGGGTTAGAAAACTATGTATTATAAATTGGAATTGAATTGTGAGTTTATAGAAGTTTAATGGTTATAAGTGAAAACCGAAAATACTAAGGCTGTTTGGTATTTAAAAACAAAATATAACTATAGGCTATAATTGTTTTATGATTTAAATGTCATAAGATATGTTTATAACTATAAGATGACATTATATTAATTAAGAGGTGGATTTTATAAATATTTAAGAACATAGGTGCTGTTCGAAAATAATAACATTTTAAATGGATTTATAATATGGTTTTAATGTTATAAGAGTTATAACATTTATAATATAAGAGATATTCATTAAAAAGAATGAATATAGATTATGAGACTTACCATATAATAAATAGTTCCATAATACACACATATAAATAAATATATGTAGTAGTGTAGAAAATGTGACATGGTTCAATAATCATAAATTATCATAATTAAAATGATAATAGTTAAGGAGAACAGAATTATAAACATTAGATATGGAAATTCTAAGTTAAGAGTATTCATGGGATAATAAGGATCCTAGATATTAAGAGTATAGTTTACAGATGAATTATACCACATGAAATATAAAAAAAAGAGACAAACCTTAGAAAAATAAATACTAAGGTAAGATGCATAGTGCATGACAAAGGATCACACATACAATAATGAAAACAAACTGTATGATGTACAACAAACATTAAGTTACATGCGATAACAAGTTAACAACAACTATACTAATATACAAACAAGACTACGCGTGTAATATAACACCTTTTCCAATCTCGAGTTAACCTAAAACCCGACAACATTGATAGTTAATAACGGGGGGTTAACCGGGAGGTGTTAGTGACGGTACGGGGTACCGTAGGATTGTGTTGTTATACAGTATGCTAATCAGTAGCATTGTGTATTGTTTAGTTCGTTAGAGACTACACAAGGAGCATAGGATCTTGCTGATTCATACTCCACCGTAATACACCAGGGTGAACGGTATGTTGTTATGTGTCTCTGATTGTCTCTGAGGGCTTCCTCAGTTCAGACTTCTGTGATCTGTGATAAGATTGTTTGTCTGAATGTTTAATTTAATATGCATGATCTTTATATTTATAGCTGCTCATTATTTACTGTTGATGAGTTAACAGTATTGGTTCGTATATAAGAACCTATATATAAAACGAACTAGCGGCTATGGTGCTATCTTATACGAAAAATAAGGAACGTCAGAAAAACGTTGTAGCACTAGGATAATAATACATATATATTATCCAAGACTTTCATACGGAGCATTGGCCTTTCTATACGCCGCTCTCGTATCTAACACTGGATCCCGAGTTTACAGACTCCGGATTGGACTAATGATCTTGGTCTGCTGTGTTAGAAAATTTGGTAATGCGATGCGATGGTATAATTAAGTAAATAATGAATGGAAGTAAAGCCAAGAGGATGTGGCTCTTGGTGCGCGCTGTGATCACAAAAACGATACCAGGATGTCCGCGTACGGGTCCGCAAGTATCAAGAAAATTTCCCGTGAGCTAGAATGGCTCGTTGGTCGGAGACTCTACCGTTGGAGTGGCTACTGCCGTGGTGACCCGCCATAATATATGGGTAACTAGAGACATGTCGTTTTAATGAGACAATGTCACTAGGTATAACTGAACAATAACATTTGAGAATTATACAGTGGCGAACAATATTGGCTTCTACACATGGACGAGAATTAATACTTATTGTTACTCTCGTTGTTTCGCTTATTGTCATTGGTTATACTTGTGGTATATTATGTGTGTTGATGGTTGTGTTGTTGTATGGATTACTGTTGTTTATTTTACAGTTTATATATTAAAATGGTATTGCATGTAATGAACCTCATGCTCTCGACCAAATAATTGAGGGGTCTTTGGGGGCATGACGGGGCATGTGATGACATACTCAGCAGGGGCTGATTCCATACCACAAACCATCTTTATTTCAGGTGATTAGCTGGTGGGTCGCAGCGAGACGTGACCATTGTGATATTACAGTTGGTTTAGACTTGGTACGGTGTGATACTCAGGTTGTTTTGGATTTGGACTCGGGTTGTTTAACCGAGGTGTATTTGGTTTAGATGCTCACGGTCTGTAATAATTGTTGATGTTAGATTTGTTTTAAGTTGTTTAAGTTCTACTATCTATCTCTTGTGGTCACTGCGGGAATACGTTTCGCAAGTTGATTATCAGGTAAATCGTTATCACCCGTATGGGCGAGTGATAACAGTGACACCAGTAGGGCGATAGTTATTATTTACCGCTGCGAGATATTATTGTGCGCGACTTCTATAGGATTACTAGGAACCGGTTTAGTAGGGTGTTACATTAGGACTTGGGAAACACGGGAAACGTTTGTGAGGTATGAGACGGCTCGTCTTAAATGAAATTACATTTTGTAACGCAAAATTGTGTGGTATGTTAGCCTTAAAGGCAATTCAATATCTGCTGGTTGCGTACGGTAAATTACCGAGTAAACATGTGACATTCTGTATTACAGATGTCTGGAGAGACTAGAGGTCGTGGTGCCGGTAGAGGTGGAGGCGGCGACCCCGCGAATCTAGGAGTTGCAGAGACGATTGCTGCCATTCTCGCACAGCTTGGCACTCAATTGGAGGAGCACCAGCCCACCCACCACAGCCCAGGGAGACGAACTGGCTGAAGGCAGTTTCCGAGACCCGACTACCCACTTATTCTGGGGAGCCAGACCCCGTAGCCTTAGAGCGTTATATAGTAGAGCACGAGAAGGCCTTCGAAGCCTTGGAGGTACCTGTCGACAAGAGAGTCGCCATTGCTGCTTTCTACCTGAAGGATGCAGCTAACACTTGGTGGAGGTTGGTCAAGGACCATCACCTGGCTACTCCCGACTTTCGTGGGCTGCCTTTGTGGAGTTGCTGAGGGGGAAGTACTACCCGGCACATCTCAAGCAAAAGAAGCGCCGAGAGTTCGAGACACTTACCCAGGGAAGTCTGACCGTTGATGAGTACTACACTCGGTTCATCGGTCTGCTGGACTTCATCCCTGGAGTCGATTACTCAGAGACCTTGAAGGTCGAGAAGTTCCGGGGTGGATTGTTGTTTCGTATCCAGATGGTGAAGGGTGCTACCCTCTATACTACCATCCAAGTATAATCATGAATACCATTAATTCTTTACTTACTGAATTACTGATTAACCTTGTGAGGACTTACCAATGAGATTCCAGGAGTGTTACGACGCTGCCTCGAGGACGGAGCTAATGCTCCAGACTCGGGAAGAGACTCTCGGGACGAAGAAGAGAAAGAACCCTGAGGGGGAGTCTGAGGGTGGAGGAGCGCCTCCAGGCGATGGCAAGAAGAAGGGAAAGTAAGGACTTATTCCATTTTAAATTATTTACCATCTTAAACACACTCAACGAAAGCTGACCCAAAACCTTTAACAGGAAATTCTTTCAGAAGAAAGGGCAAGCAGAGTCACCAGGGAGCGAAGGGGAAAGAGCCCGTCCCTCGGTTGACCGGCCCAGCTATAGATGCTTAGCCCCTGAGATCTGCGCCTCCTAAGGTGAGAACACCTTCCTCTTAAATTAAATTGTAACCTTAACCTTTATACCATCAGATTTTAACTTAAACTAAATACCACCATCAGGCGCCGGACAGCCCCAGCGCCATTTCTACTGTAAGCGTTGCGGGAAGGATCATTCTGGGGTCGACTGCAGTGGCCGCGCAAGAGTGGGCGCCGGTACTGGGAGTTGGATGAAATCCAGAGGCCGTAACTGCCCAAGAAGGCCAAGACCTCAGAGGATCTGGGAGTATCACGAGGCGGTCAGGAGGGCCAAGGTCTACTAATGCTGGAGCCCAGAAGGAAAGGGAGTCGTTAGGGTGTGAGAGGCCGAATCGTACCCCTGATCCGAGACGAGAGACCGCTAGGATATACATTAGTGATTATAAATGTGAGAGAAATATGTTGTAAGTACATGGGAGTGTGTCAGTGACCACTCGCCTTTTTGGTGTATGAATTTTGGGATTAGACATGTGTACTCGATACCAGTAACCTTGAAACCTTGACCGGTCATATATATATGAATGGAATTTTACTTATGTATCATGTAGCCATACTCAATGACGAAAGAGTCAATGAGACCGGCAATTGTTGAACCAATATTTCAACCTGCATAGCGCACTTGCTACTGCAAGCGCTATGACAATCAACCCACTGAAATTTCCATCTGCTCTGCGCACTTGCCACAGCAAGTGCTGCAACAACCGCTAAATTTTTAACCAATCAATAAATACCAAAATTTTCATACCAGTTATTCATACACACCTTTAAGATTAGAAACCTATGAAACCTTGAGAAGATTTGTTAGTCCGACTACTACAATTGAAGAAATTATAAAGCCACTGTAATAGTGAACCACACCAGTTTAAATTGTACGAGAATTTTTAGACATGGCTTATTAGCCGAATACCAGAAGCGTATAAAACCATTTAATGCTAATCACCAATAGTGATGAATGTTTAGCCCTTACGGACAAGTATAACCTTGTGTGAAATAGAATACCCTTTGTAGATGCACCACCGTCAATGAGGATGGTTGGGAAGTGAAGAGCCAAGTTGCCCAAGCTATTATGCAATCTACAATGCATCCAACTAAACGGGTGAAGGGAACAAATATGAACTACAGTTGAGATGTGATAACAATTAAACAGGGAGGAAAAGAATATGTGTTGTACTCAATGAGATCGAGATAGGAAACCCAACGTTGCTAAAACTAGCACGAATATTACAAGAACCGATTGCAGCTGTAAAGGCGAATCAATATTTAATGTTTAACGGATTGACAACCAAGTACTACCTTTAGAAAGGAGTGCAAGAAGAAATATATTACTAAGGACATGAGTTCAGGGAGCAAAATATATTGACTCCAACCACTTTTACTACCCATACCACTAGGACAGTAACACTTACGACAAGACAACCGACAATGCGAAATAAATAACATCAAACTACAATAAGGACATCCATCAAAAGGGGAGTTTGACAACAGAAAACTTCACAATAGCCGTGTGACGGACACTACCAGTTTACTAACGAGACGTGGGACAACCGCACTCCGATAGGAGCTTGTGGGCCTGACAGACTTATTTATAGGTTAGTCGGGTAAGTAGTAATGTATCAGTACGGTACCCCATGCATGTAGACAAGTAGTGTTAGGAACACGAGAAGTAGTCAACTCCGTGCTACGGACAGTGATGCAGATTACCTCGAAGATGGACGAGAAGAGCCGCAGTTAAACCAACGGGCTAGAGAAACAAGGAATCTTCAACACAAAATAGCAGACAGTACACAGTGAAGACAAGGAGATCTTTCGAAGACGACGACGCTGATGACAGGAATAGGAAACCCATTGTAAGGACGGATGATATGTAGAACCCTCATAAGGATCGAGCAAATTCTTGCAATCCAGAGAAGTCTACCAAATAATGTGAACATAAATGCATGACTATGCAATTATGGAAGATAAAACAAGTACACTAGCAGATGCCTTAAGCAAGGAACAAACGTTATGATAACTAACAAACCGTCAAATCGACTGGAATGTGGTGCACGCGGAAGCGACCAATAGGAACAACCATCAACAATAAATACGTGGGCGAACTTAGACGAGTAAAACTCGCATAGAATAATGTGAAATGGAGGATGAAGTTGCAGAACTCTAATACGAACACAACATATGGATTTCCCTGGCAGAAAGCAGGAAGAACCATACGAACGTTAATGCCAACCCGACACGTGGGAAGATATAAAATATATCAACAGGAAGCAAGTATCAAAGAATACAATAGTGAGTTACTCCGGAACAAAACCACCAGGAGACACGGATGACAATCTTTATTTAAGTAAACATGAAGGCTAGTACGTCAAGTGCAAAGAGCACTAAGATCAAACAATATCCAATGTCATATGACAACTCAAGCAGAGAATCAGTAAGAGAAGATACACTAGTAATCCAAATAACAGGATATACGGCAATAGAAAGAAGCAAACTGAGCCTATGTTCATGGGTCTGCACCTCTGTAAGGAGCGAGTGGGCCCATTAGAACGAATTCAGGAGAGAGCACAAACACGTGCCTCACCATCTATATGTTTTAGAGCCCGGAGGGGCTAGAGTCATACCCATCTCTCTGATATGAGAATAATCCACTCCAAAGGTGGAGGATGCCACACGGGAGTTGGAGAATTTTATGAGAGCCAAGTATCCAGCGCTCCTTGTTGAGCGGCTGTTGTATACTTGTGGGGTACAGGGGCGTAACCCTTTTTAAGGGGGATAGAGCCTCTTGGCTTTGCACGTGTGTGCACTAAGTTTTGTCGTTCGTATGCAGGGCATACAGTAGTTTGTTGGTATGTTTGTTGGTATGCGGGGCATACGATGTTGTTTGTTGGTTTGTTTCGTATGCGGGGCATACAGTGAATTGGTGGTATGCGGGGCATACATTGTTTGTTGGTGTTGTTTGGTTGTTTTGTTGGTGTTGTGTGGTACGTGGCGTACGTATTGATTTGTCTCTGTGTGATGTGCACTTGTATGTATGTATCCTATGGGATACCTATCTGGATGATGTGTTTACACCCATGTGTGTAGTACTTTTTATGATGCTTATGATATATATAATTATTTTATTTTGTATAATGATTACATATGGTATCGCCTAGATACGAATGAATCATTAGATATGGAATGTGGAACGATGGTATGGTAGGGACACCTCGGGGAGGTTGTCAGGGTTGTAGAACTGATAGGAAAATGGTGCTGATGGATTGCCTACATCCATATGTTTGAACTAACGCCACAAATGATGGCTATGTGCTGTATAAGCACAAGACAATGTGTGTAAATGATATATCTCATAGATATACATTATGGGATTATATGGGTAGTTATTAACACACATATTTGAATAAAGCGACTTCGGGACGAAGTCTTTTTAAGGGGGGTAGACTGAAATACCCCTACTTAATTAAACATTGATTAAACATATAATCAATTAAATTAAGGCCTAAACATGCCTTAAAAATAAATTAAACACAACAATGTTTAACATAAAGTAAGAATTACACCCTTAACCTTTTAGGGTGATTAAATATCCAAACGAACTCCGTTTGACCTAAAATTTTGACCAGAGCCTTATAACTTATAAATGAATATATTAAAACCGTTTCCAAGGGAAACCAAGCTCAGGAACTCGTTGGAACACAAAATGTGCACTAAGCTTCCTTAAAGCACATTTTTGTGAGATTGTCTCCAAAATGAGTTTTATTTGATTTTAGGGTCTTGAATACCCTTAAATATACTAATGTGGCATAATGTACCACATTAAAATGCCTAATTCTAAATTTTTCAAAAAAATCAGAAATATGTGCATTGGTTAGTGAATAGTAACCAAATAGTGCAAAATAACACTTAAACCTCTTAATCTTGTTTATGGTCAACATGCCACCCTTGACCTTGGCTATTGTTTTCCGCCAGTTTAAGGCTTATTTCCCAGCCTATGACCGTTTCCATTTGCAAGTAAATATGAGTCACCACTTCTTACTTTATTAAGGTAATGATGACCTTCTTTTATAACATTAATTAGTCAACATATTTTGCCACCTTGTTTACCATTACCGCCTGCTTTGGCATGTTAGTCTTATCCTCTTCCAAGATCTGTACACCTGCAAAAAAAAGAAGCCACCGATCATTTGTAAAATATATTATAATCAAACAAACTCATTCTTCCTACGTACTGATACTTCCACCGCTTGCATCTTGTACGATCCTCATCTTTTCCTTTCAGTCTCTAAACAACTGTCAAAAAAAAATAAACCACCGAATAGCATGCTATAATATGAGTATTTATGTGACATACTTAACATATGCATCATGGCAAATGGAACTTGTTTCCCACCGTAACAGCTACTACCCATTTCCTATCTTCCTTATCTACTTCCGCCAGTCTTTATGGGTTGCTTCATCAGTAGGGAAACCTCCTAAATATCTAACCAAGTGTCATCCCATGTGTTGACTAATTCTATGACCTTTTACCTCTTATAACCGGTTTCTACCTTCTTCCTTCTCATTACCTTTCTTTCTTCTTGGACCGTGAGCTCCAGCCCTCCCTTTTGCTGCTCCAAACCGAGAGGAACACCCAACTTCCATGGCTGCTATCTCCTTCCTTAGGTAAGCTTTCATGGCATGTTTATATCCATTATTCTCCTCTCTTCCTCCTTTCTTCAAAGAGCTCATTAGTTCTGACTTTTATCCAGCAAACAAAGCTCAGTTGGTGTGTGAACTAAGGGAGTTTTACGGCTGAAAACATAAGAAGAAGGGGAAGCTTACCTAGCTAACTTCTTAAGGTAATAAACAAGCATTTTCCTAGCCTAAATCATCTTCTATATTTACGGTAGTATACTACCAGTTTTTTCCCCCATGCTTTCCTCAGCCTATTCACGTCATTTTCATGTACTTATTCAGCTCATATAACTCATAATTTCAAGGCCTAGCAAGATCCAAGCATAAAGCCCTTCACTCTTAGTCAATTTGGTAAGGTTTTTGCCATGATTTTTCCTTGCTGCTACCGGTTGTGTATACTGGAATAAATGGAAGTTTATTACCTTGTTTTACCGGTAATATGTACTGGTATTAGTGGTGGTTTAACACTTTGATTTTGCCACAAAAACCAGGCGTGAACAGCCTTGAAACCATCTTCAAAAACAAGGTAATGGTCATGCTTATACTAAGCTTAAATCATCACTTAATTACCTATATAATATCTACTAATATATGTTTTTTTTCTTGCATAAACTGCTGTCGAAACCCTCTTGGAAACATGGAATATATTCTGTACAAAGTGTGCAAGCAGATCCAAGCTTTAAACCATAGCAAAGTGAGTATTTTACTCCTAATGAAGAGTATATACTAAGCTAAGGGATTAATGCCTAAAAAAAACTAATTAAATCTTATGTTAAAAAAATCAGGCCGTGAGTGATAAGGAGTGTTGGTGTGCTTGGTACCTTGGAAAATCACAAGCAAGGTGAGAAATACTTACCTTATAATATAATATAGTTTTCACGATATTTTGTTGCATATACATACAAGCCGTGGGATTTATGGGTATTAGAAGACTTAATTATGTATTAAAATTTTTAATAACATTTTTGGTTAGTTATCTTGGTGTATTAATAGCCTATAAGGTCAAGGAAATTAATTAGGGGTTAAAAACATAATTTATAAAATTATGGGGGCATAGGTAACACAAGCCGTAACATTATAATGTTATGTGAGATATTTATGTGTAATTTTATTCTATGCAAATTATTGTAATAAGGCCATGTATTTTTAGGCCATTTAATTTATGGTTATTAAGTTTAAAATGAATTTAAAATGATAAAAACATTACCTAATTAATATTGGGGTTTTTCTGTAATTAAAATGATTTTTGGGGTTAATTATAGGCATTAGCCGAAATTAGACAAAAAAACCTTATTTTATGAATTTTATAAAATTTAATTAAGTTTTAAGGTAAAAATGTAATTTCTAAAATTATAGGGGTCAAACTGTAATATACAAACTTCTGGTCAAACTGAAAGTCAATAGGTCAATATAGACCATATTAGGAGGTTTGACGAAATTTAATGTCATAAATAATTAAGTTATGAACTTATATACACATTATAGGTGGAATGTAGAATTTATGAAAATTTTGGGGTATAAATGCAAATACCGAAAAGTAGAGGTATAGATTGGTTAATATGATGATTTATATCCTAAGTATAAAATATGGGAATTTTTGGAGTTATATAAATGGTTATTTTAATAAAAGCGTATAATATATGGTTTTTGTGACATATGAAAGTATATCATGTAAATGGGGTCAAAATGTAAATAAGGAAAATGGTGGTGGGCGGAATAGGATTTCAAAAACAGAAGGGAGCTGTTTGGAAATAAACTTATCAAAACTATAGGTTATATGAATAATAAATATTAAAATCATATACTATAACCTATATGTACAACTTGTTATAATATATGTGGCTATTGTGTAAATAATGGAAATAAGGTTGCTGGAACAGTAATATACCAAACAGGCTTGGGTCTGTTCGGTAATAATAAGGAAATGACATATACAAACTATATGTTATAAATATTATAAGGTTTGGATAATATAACATATGTTATGTAAAATAATATAAGACTTGTGGTAAAAGTATAAATATGGAAAGTTAAGGGTTAAAACAAAAAAAACAGGACCTAGGGGTCTGTTTGATATTTTCGGAAATATTGAACTATATAGTATACATACTATATGATTTAAAATGTTATAATCAATGATAAGTATGGAATGTTATAAATTGTGGTGAAATTGTAATATTCAAAAAAGTATGGGATTTGAAAGAAATTGAAATATAACATGCATGCCTATTCGGCAATTAAAAGGAAATAATGTAAAACTATAGATTATATTTTATTACAAGGTTTAGATCTTATAAAATAAGAGATTTATAACATGATATAAGTTATGTGGGTATATTGTAATTAATGGAAATATAAGTATAAGGAGGAATAAGTGTGTTAAACATATAAGCTATTTTTGGTAATAATAATGATTACCAAAACTATATGTTATAAAGTTTAATGACATATAAAGTGTCATACTATATGTAACACTAAGTAATATTATGGGGTCAAAAGTATAGCTTATAAATAAATTAGCATGCTAGCGCATGCATGTATATACATAAACATTATATATATCAAATGAGGATATAAACTATATTATACAATGACATAAAACACTATGGTTAATATAAGATTTTGGAATGGTTAAATAAACCTTGAATAAGGAATAAACATGTACATAATATAAAGTTTCTTATTTCATTGGAAATTAATGTGTATACATATATATATGTGCTGGCGCAAATAACATGCATATATATACTATGGTTTACAAACCATACAATAGTAAATAATGAATGTTAACTTATTAGTATAATTATATACTATAAAGTCATAAGGTTTTAAATGAATACAACTTGTTACATAATGGAGAAGTTGTATAATATAAGGTATATTAAAGAATAGTAATATACCATGCAAAATAAATTAACGTTGCATGGAATGCATGCAACCATAGGTTATAAACAGCAACCATGCATGCAACTATAGGTTATACACATACCTATGCATGCGAATAACAGTTGAATTAAATGTACGTGAACGAACGAATTTACGTAAAGCGTAACACTTATAAAATACTACGGGTAGGAATAATAATATAATAATAATATAATAATAATAATAATAATAATAATATAATAATTCCTACGTTTGAAAACGTTAACTACGACGTTCGTATAAAAACCGACATCTTTGTTAAACCGAATATTAATACATACTACGAGTAAGGAGTTTTAAGGATAACGATATCTTAACTAGTAACTGTTGAAATATCGGGGTTACTGACGTTATTCGGAAATACCGAGTCACTTTGTCATGAGGATTGACATATAGCGTTCTTCGTATTTTTTAGATCACCTTTCAGACGTGCGCGCTCTCGAAGCTTAGTGGTCTACACTGCGCATCCTTGGTCTAAGGTGTACGGTATGTAAAGGGGTTTGATCCGGGTTGTCCTGAGGAATTCCCCGGGCTCGGATTTGGTTGATATATAACTTGTGTGTTATGTGTGTGGATACGTGTATGTGGTTATGTGTGTTACTGTATTATTTAATTATGCACGAGCGTCCTACGGGACTAACACTACGTCGACTATAGATCGACTTATATAAACATACATATGCGTTCAATGTGATGGCATGATGGTTACTTAATATAATACCCTTCGTATTAATATTAAGTATAAGGTAACCTAAGTAAAACACTTAGGTATGAGTCGCGACATTGTCGGTCTCTAAAGCATGGATCTCGAACATGAATATAACCTAGATTACTTCTAGGTATGCATGAGACCCATTGGGCAGCTAATTAATAAATTGTATTCTCTATAAAACTAAGAGTTTATCTTAAGCATTATGAGATAGTTGGTATGAGTTGAGGGGAGGAATCCCGGTAGTTTACGAACTACTTGGTTACGCATTTGTGATCACTGAGGGGTACCCAATCGGGTTCCGCTCTAGGTATTTACCCAATGAGCCCTATTTGGATCGTGGGTCAGGTGGCTACGGCCTTTATATGGATGCCTTACGAGGCAAAGTGAATAGTTATGGGCCTCCGGACCTCTGGCGAAATGAGCACCTTTGTGTGTACGGGAGGACTACTGTCCATTGGTGAGGTTATCGGGTTGTCCCAACATGACGCCCAACTGGTAATTAATTAAACATGGTTTGGATGGACGGGGCCTTGAAGGCCAAATTAAATTAACTAAGGAAGACGTTCGCTACGGCGATCATACAATACTATAATTTGATACACTAGTTTATACAACTGTTGTCGTGATATTTAATGAATGTTTGGATGGATGGATGGTTATCTATTTATGGATGTTGGATTGGATGGATGGTTATGTATTTAAGCATGTTTGTACAATATTAATTATATCTGTAAAATGGTAAGGCATGAAACCAATCTAATATCAAGATGGTTAAAAATGACAAGTGACCAATAGGGTCCAGGCCCGGCATACTCAGTGTCTATCGCTGAGACTACACTCATTGTGCAGGTTGCTGATCTACGTTGAAGCCGAAGTGCGGGAACTGGGTAGTTAGGATTTACTTTAACTACCGCACATGAAATTTATTTGTATAACGATATCAGTCTGTGGATGCATGACGGTACAATTGTATTTATTTGGGATTTGGGTAGACGCTCACTTGACGACGTTATGGAGATGGACTTAGTATGATGTATAGGAGTTATCTCGTTGTCACAGCGGTTTGTAGTGTTGTTTATTTGTTGTTGGGTTTAGTTTCTGCTTCGTTACTCGCATGGGCGAGTAATGGCAGGTGACACTCGAGTGAGAGTTATTGTTGACATTCTTCCGCTGTAAGACGTATTTACTTTCTGTTAACGTGAGTGATTATTACGTGTTTATCGAGAGGGGTGTTACAACTGGTGGGCGAGGGGGTAGATATTACCACTCCTCTATCCAGTCTTACTCTCATTGCCAGAGAAGTATCGAGATTAAGCAGCCCTTGAAAACCGGAAGCTTGATGGATGTCAACGGGGGGAGACGGAGTGGGGGAGCTTTGCCGCACGAAAGGAGTTTGACTCGGCCCTGCTTGCTGGTTTTGCTGAGCTTTTGGAATCCATCTTGAGTTTGGCGACGGGCAGCAGAGGAGAATTTGCGATGAATCGCTGTTTGAGTTTGCAGTTTGTAGCCATCAAGTATCTGCCCATTTGTTTCCAATATGGCCTGGTCAGCTTCTTGTTTCGTTTTAAACTCAACAAAACCGTATCCGGTTTGAGTTCTGGTCCGCAAAGTTTTAGGGATGCGTATCCCTACTATATGGCCAAAGTTGTGAAAGACTTTCAGGATACTACCTACTCTGGTTTCAGGGCTAAGGTTGTCGATGAAAACCGTCACCCCAGGAACTGATTTTTGATTGGCCATTTTAGTGACGGTTGGCTAGGGGCGAAAGGTGGGAGTGGGGAGAGAGGAGGGAGCAAGGAAGCGGGAGCATGTTGCGAAAGACTATCCTTGGTTGTCCTCCTAGGTGTTAATAGGTGGTGTTAATGAGGTTGTAACCGTTGTAACTTATACACCATTCTGTGACATTTGTTAATGGGTTAATCTAGAGATAAGTGAAGGGTTTAGATCTACAGTATAAATAGATCTAGTAACACATAGCTTAATTAGGATCACCTCAACTTGTGGGGATAACATTCAAGAGAGTCAAGAGTAGTTCTATGAGAACTCAAAGGGACTCGGTAAGAACATCAAGGGAAACACGGGTTGATGGGTTGGCCGGATAATCCTTATAAAGTTGTAATCCTTATTTTCTTAATGAAAATTGTTCTATGCTCTTTCCGTGGATGTAGGTCATGTTTAGACCAAAACATATATCCTTGTGTCACTAATTTGAGCATTACCTTATGATGTGGTTTTGGGAAAATGGACCAGAAATAATAACAGTATATATATATATATATATATTATATATATGTATAGCATGGACTTGAAAATAACACGGTAATGAAATTAGGGTTAACTGTGTTGTATTCTCTGCAGTTAACTGGTATATAATTAGATGGTTAGGCGTCCTCTAAGAATATATACTCTCCACAATGGTGCGTATAAGTAATAATGAATAAGGGGTGTATAATGTTTAATGAACGGGCAATGTGATGGTTCAGACCTGACCCGGCCAGTTGTAATAAGATATGCTGCTGCTACTGCATTGTTTAGTAATGGGTGATCTAACTCAGTAAGATTGGAATCTCACCAACCGCTAGCTACTGCAATGTAGTACATAATACCACAATAAACCTTTGAATACATCTAACCATACAGAAAGAAACAAAAAAAGTAGTAAAACAATGGATTTATTTAATTGTCTTAAATCTAGCTTTCCAAATAAGCGATTTAAGACGTGTTCCCCACTTTACACACACCCATCAGTGTGTCTGTCTGTCTGTCTCTACTTTACTTAAACATGAATTAAACAAAGAGGAGATCTGAATTGTACGCTCATCATATCATATTATAGATATATGTATATATACCCATATACCAACCACCAACAAATCAATGAAGTTTTTGTCTTTTTACAGAGAGATTATAATAACTCCTACATCCCTAAAAACACGGTGTAAAAAAAATATACATAAGAATAGGATTTCATGACTTGGTGGTGGTGTTACACTCTGGCGGCATGACTTTATACCTTTTACTATCCATACAATAAGAATAAACCATATACTTATTCCTCACCCACTCCATCCCTTTAGTTTGCTCATCTGATAGTTTAGCAAAAGGGTCTCCATCCAAACCACTGTCCGTGTCCTGACAAGAAGTTTGATTTTGCGGTACTACACATCCACTCATCTCAAGCTTTCCAAGTCCAGCTATAAACGGTGCGTACTTATAATCAACTGGATACTTGCCTCCACTTGTCGCCCATGGATGTGATGCATCCCATATTGTCGCCTGTAATGACATTGGCTTTGATGGGTATGATGGTGCCATTGCAGGTGTGTTGATGACTTGGCGTATTGGTATGTTGTCTACTAGAAACCTGCAATATAGCGTTAGAGTTGAACTAATTAAACCGGCTGGCTGGCTGCTGCTGAGTTATGTAAACAAGACATTCGGTAATATATATATGCATTAATGCAAGAAAAGTGTAGAATAGTTACACTGTATGGTGATGGTTCCATAGAATACTGTATTCATGAAACTGAACTGTCGGATTAACCAGAGCTTAAACTTCTCTTCTCTACCGGTACTGACACTTCCATTACCGTACACATTTGTTTTAAATCCACTCCTTTCTCTTCTCATGCCCGAGTAGCTCGAAGTCAACTTCGTCATGGTTGTGTGGGAATTTACCATGGTTTGAAAGCTGATCGATCATACATATAAATAATTACCAAGTTAATATATAATAGTATAGTGGTTTTGTTGTCAGGTTATTAGTATTAATTACTTACATAGAAAGCGACGACTACTCCCGAAGTGTAACCAGCGGGAAGTTTTAAACCAGCACTGAAGAATCCGTAAGAGTACTGATTATTTGAAATCAACCCTGAGCCTGATGATTTGTCGAGGGAGATGGAAGCGAAAGACCCATTGTTAAGGTACTTGATATTGTGAGCACCAAAGGTAGCAGAAGTGGCGGTGGTAAACGAGAGATGGGGGAATAGATCTGTTAGCTTGTTTGATGGGGTGAATTGGGAAGTTGTGACTGAAACACAGCAAATGAGAGATGTGCAGAAGAGTAGAGTACCGAACAATAAATGCATTCTGGTTGCTGCCATTGCGCTCTACTATTCACTATATTTGTGATGGTTAATTTGAAAAAGGAAGAGAAGAGAGGGGGTTTGTATTTATACTATAGATGATGGCTGCATCTTTGGGTGGAAAATTAGGATGCTGACTACTGACTATCGACTACTGAGTGAGTTGTTGCAAGCTGGAAATATATATACTTCCGTGTTTCTTTAGTTATTCTGTTTTTACTATTTTTTTTTTTAATTTTGGCAACAAAAAGGGGCAGCATGTGGGTTGAATTTGGTGTATATGTTAGGCACATCTAATTTATTAAATGCTAGCTATATTTTCCATTTTATAAATGAAGTAATAAATATCTGTATTACAATCTTAGAGTACTACATACATACTATTTGTTTTATATATATTCATTTAAGAGTCAAGCGTTATTATTTTGATTGACCCGCTGTGTTAGGTCTGTACTCTAAAACTCTTAACTACAGTGTTGTTAACTTGTGGGTCCCAACTTAAATTAGGCAACTAATTGTGTGCAATAATAGTTTGAGTTGCTCCATCAGGTCTTCTTCACTTCATACATCATCATCATCGTCGCTATATCCTGTATAATTTGTATGAATTTACTGCATTTCTGGTATGTTTGGCATAACGAAAAGAATTCAGACCGAACGAGGTAGTTACTAAACTAGCAAACGCAGCCAGCCAGCCAGCTAGCCCACTTGTGCTATAGCTAACTATTGAATACAGCAAGCTCTCTTTGGGTTATGACAAAGAAAGCTTTTGCTGAGTTAAAAAAAAAGTTGCTTCCCTCACAACACGGTATAACTTTAATGATCCAAATTGTCAGCCAGGTCTATTTTGTGACTTTACAACCATCCTACGTGTTTGGATAAATACTAAGCTAGTAGTATTACTTGTAGATTTCTTACTATTTTAATTAAACTGCCTTGCGGCTGCGGGTTTGTACCTAGTACTAGTGTATGTTGCGGTCAGAATCACTTCATGGGATTGGATATGACTACGACTGTGATTATTGTGGTCAAAATTAAGTACCGTAATAAGAACGTTCGGATCAACGCGTTATGCCAGCTTAGCTTAGGCTTACCTCTGCTTTCTTGTCTTCCTGTGTTCTATTCTGTCTACTGATACGAGAGACATGGCGGCGGCTGCGCCGCTTTGGATTTTGGGAGGATCAGATCAATGTTCGTGTGTGCAGTGGCACTGTTGATTGGTTAGACGTGAAAATTTAATTAAAATAAAAGGAAAGATTTTGTAACCTGTATGAATCCTGGTATGAGTATAGAAATACTACAATTATACTGCCACCTTGCGCACCGTCCCGAATATATTAACCCATCTAATTACCGCAAGTGTCAATACTTTTAGAAGCCCAGTATTCCTATAGTTAGTATTAGTGGTCCAACCTGTTACAACATTGTTAAGGCCCACTTAGTTAACTATAGCCCACGCTATGTCATTTGTCTATCTGTCTGACTAATGACCTCTCTATATTAGGGCTGTCTACTCGGTTTTATTCGGTTAACCGAAAACTGAATTAGTAAAAAGCGTTCGGTTTTTCGGTTAATTCGGTTATAACCGAATTACCGAATTACATTAGTAAAACCGATTTAACCGAAAACCGAAATTTTAACTACATATATAACCGATAACCGAACCGAAAATTAATTCGATTAACCGAATAACCGAAAAAACCGAACTTACATAATAAAAACCAAAATATCCTTAAAAACAAGCATATTACATACAAAATTTTGACAAAGAGTAATCTCCAATCTGCTCCAGCACCACTACTTAAACAGACTTTCAAATTACAAAAAAAAAAAAACCACAAAAAGGAGAGGAAACACTTCTAAAATAAAAGTTCATTCAAGTTCACTTCTAAATAAAAGTTCACTACTTAAACAGACTTCCAATCTGCTCCAGCACCACTACTTAAACAGGTGGTCATCTCTTGTCTAAACATACACAATTTGATCGACCAGAGTCCATAGAAACTGAAATTCCCAATGACTTGAATTTCTCAATACATTGCCTTCATGATTTTGTTGAGTTAAATCACAAACACTACTTGTTTCCTGCAATAATAAAAGAAGCAGCAATAAATCAAACCACAAATAGCATCTGAATGGAAATTATTGTAACAGTGCAGAAACTATGCAGATACTATGAAAATTGAAACTATGCAGAAACTATGAAAATGAAACTATGCAGAAACTATGAAAATAAAACTATGCAGAAACTATGAAAATTGAAACTATGTAAAAACTATGAAAATCTGATATATTGTATACAACCTCCATCCCAATTCGTTACTTTTAGATACTGTTTGTCCACGTACACCTGTATACGCTTCACATCTTTCAGCATACTGAATAAATATAAATAAGTAAACCTGAGAGCAATCAAAAGCCAACTGAATAAACTATGAAAATCATTTCTTTCTCCCAATGTGAAGCGTATGATAAGATTGCTCTCAGACAGGCTACATCCATTGATCTTTGTTAAACAGTTAACAACAAATTGTGGTAGAGTCAATCTGGATTCAGATTGCCAAACAGAGATAATCATTCTTCGTTCCTACAAAAATCCCAATAATTATATTGTCATGAGAATATAATATAACCCAATAAATTTACTACATAAATAAATGAATAAGACACAGTAGTGTGGCTGTGGTCAATTGACAATGCACTCAAGAAGAAAATAAATAAAGGTCTGGTTCTGCACATGAAGACATCTATTAGCTCCCTCTAGCCCAACATAAGCGTGGAAAGAATGGGTAGTAGGGAGGGGGAAAACAGAAGGAATTGAGTTATTCAACTTGTTGTCTGTGACTTGTCAGAGTAAGTAAAGATCTATACAGCAGCACACATTCAAACAACAGTTCAGCAACACCCATTCAACAATGATCTATATAAGACATTCCTTCAAACAACAGTTCGTCACCAAAATCAAGAGCTGAAGAGATAAATAAATAAAGAAATTAAGTAGAGTGAAAGTATGTTGCTCATAGTAGCTATTCAAACAGCAAGGGAAGTGTTGAAAATAAACTTACCCTAATCCACATATTTCATACTCCCAATATTGTTGATCCAACGGAAAGGCTAGTCATTTCTGAAAAAGAAAATATAAGAATAAATCACAACAAATCACAACAGAAAGTAATACTTCAGAAAGTAATAGATACCGAAATTTTAATTGTAATCTAAAAGTATATGCATACAATAAATTCAGAGCTTGTTTGGGTTAATAACCTTATTAAAATTCTAGTGATTCAAAACAATAATGGTCCAAAAAGAGACCTGAACACAAATAAAAAAACTGTTAACACAAAGCTAATCATAATGTGATTATAGATAAACCTTAACTTCCAATTTCCACACAATCACAACCATCACAAACCTTAACTTCCAAAATCCCAAACCACTCAAAATAGATCCCTAAATTCGAACACAACAATAACCCTAAGTTAATATGAATTTTGAGACCTCCAAAACAGAAAAACCTTAGATTTTCAACACAAAATCAGGAACAAACCAAATTAACAACTACTCATACTTAGAGGTTAAATTATAACCTTTCAAACTTCTACGGGTGGGTTTTTAACTCCTCAAACTCTAGGTTCTGTTTGAAACAAAAGGACATGTTAGGGCTTGCATCAGATCCGGAAAATTTGTTGCAGATAAGGGTTAAATGTTAAGAGAATTTAATCAATTCACTTACCCACCCAGTGTATTTCTTTTGTTGCAGACAAGGAAACCGAAGCTTCTGTTCCGTTTCCATATATGAGACAAAGAAAAGAATGAAAAGAAGTAAGATTGAGCAAATGAAGGAACTCCGAGAAGAAAACCTAAAAAAAACCCCACTCTTACCTCTTTGTTCCGATTCAGACTAGAAGAGAAGACCACCACCGTTTTTTTTTTCAGATTTTGTTCCCAAACTTGCAAAGGAAAAGGGAATGAAGAGGAGTAAGTCAGATTCGAATTTATTTTTGAAACCACTAACATAAATCACAAGGAGCAGATCTTACCTCTGTTTGAACTTTGAACTGAAATCTGGCGTGGAACAACAAGAGAGTGCAAGAGAATGTGTTCCTTGTTCGTCGGCGTGAAGGAATCAGCAAGGGAGGAAGAGATGGGTCGGGGGCTTGTTAGTCGGCGTGAAGGAATCAGTGTTGGGCAAAATAGTAGTTAAACTAACTCTTGCTACTATGGGCAGTGAACTCAATCATTGTAGTACCACAAGGTCGTATCCACAGGGACTTCGTAATTATCTAGCTAATTATAAGCTTAGTAAATGTGCAAGAGGATATATACAAAAGTGCATAAATGTAAACTGGGGTTTTGGGGTTTTTAGGTTGTAATTGGAGAAATAAAGAAAAGCAATAAACACTTAACTAACTATCTAGGATAAGTGTAGCTCGGGATGGGTATTTGCACCCATCTCCCCTTTACTACCAATGGTCAACCCTCGAACTCATGGCTAAACAACGGGAACGCTAAATTGACTAATAGCCTAATCAAGGTCTACTAATCCTAACCAACGGAGTTGGAACCTGGCGGTTCTTCCAAGTACCTAGTCAATTGATAGCATTAAGCACAAATTCCCCTTAAGTTGTAGTGTAGTCTAATCTCGAAATCATCAATATTAGAGTACAATGATTCAGTCCTCACGTCTAGATTTCTATCTCAGAATCACATGTTGACATAAATCCACAATAATGCACAACTAATCGGTGGGCCAAACCAATCAGTTTAACACATAGATAACAAATTGGGCAAACCCCTTAACAAATCCCCAAATCATGGGTGACAAGTTCAAGAGCCACAACACACACATTATTATCAGTATTAAGAACAAGAACTAAAATAAAACCATAAATGAGTTCAAGAATCTATGATGGGAGTTTAGGGATTTTGGGACAAAATCCCCAATCCCTAGCTACAAATGATTCTACACAGCCATAGGAGAGAAAATAAAAGAGCAAGGGATAGAGAAAAGCCGTTAATGGAGCTTGGAAGGAGGTAAGCTTCCCTTCTCTTCTTCTTCTTCTTCTTCTCTTCTTTTCTCCCTTGGAATCGCCTCTTTTCTCTGTTTTTGGGGCGGAACCGAGCTGAATGAAGAATGGGGAAGTTTTCCCCAAAATTCCTCGTTTTAAAACGCAGATCTGGGCTAATTTTTGACCCGAACGACCGACCTTGCAAGGTCGGTCCTAGGGTCGGTCGGAGTTAGTAGCGATTTTCGGGCGCGTTTTTAAGTTTGACCGACCTTGCAAGGTCGGTCCTAAGGTCGGTCGATTCCATTAGCTCTCTCGCAAAAACGCAAATCTGGGCAAAATTTTGACCCGACCGACCTTGCAAGGTCGGTCCTAAGGTCGGTCGGAGTCAGGCTAACTTCAAAACACTGTATCTTCTTCATTTTAACTCCGATTTTGGATCCGTTTGCGCCACGTGTTCCTCTCTTCGTCTACTTTACTCCTACCTATGTTGCTCCTCCTGTTTAAACAATAAATGTGTAAAACACCAATGAAACACAAAACTAGAGGAAAACAAGCTAGAGTGGAGAAATGAGCATGAAAAGTGTTGATTAAACATATGAAATACACCCCTAAAACATGCTCATTTGGACACTCATCACACCCCCACACTTACCTTTTTGCTTGTCCTCTAGCAAAACCAAGCACCCATGCAAGTAAGGAATGCTCAAGACTAACAAACACTAACATGAATTGTAGGATAAAAGAAGAAGCAAAAAGTGATTAAAACCTTTGAGGAGTGTGAACCATCTCTTAGCGGTGGCATGGGTGTGCTTAGGGCAAAACAAAATCTAGAGTTTCGGTGTATGATCCGAAGTGCTTCAAAGTTCTAAAGATTAGATGACTTTGGAGACTTTTACCATGTCCAACTTCTCTCAAGAATGGGCATTGAGAAGAAAACAAAAGGAAAAATATTTTATGCATTTGTTTCACTTTGCATAAGAGATGAGAAGATAAAATTTTGGCATCAAGCCTTTGCATTTAAGAACACTCAACTCTCATTGTTGGTTAACAATGGGCGTCTCACAAGTCCCTTGAAGGATTTTCACAAAGAAGCACCCCTTAGCAATCCCTAAGAAAGAAGACAAAAGGAACCCAAAGCAATAAAAATCCAACCATATAAGATCATTTGGCCACACCGCATGTAAAATGCTCCTCAAAAGCAATCAAATGAAAATTTAAGCATTTATCCCACAATTCATAACAGTTTTGTTCTTAATGAGAACAACTCACAACACAAGGGTCCAAGTTTTTTATTTTGGACAATCGCAAGATAAGCATGAAATATAAGCATTTAACACAATTCACACTCACCGAAAAGGTCACTCCCCCACACTTAAATTGAGCAATGTCCCCATTGTTCACCAATCAAACCAGGGAAGGTTCCAGAAGACCTTTGCGGGAAGCAGACAAAAGGAAAATCACACGGGACACAAACAAACAGTATAGCACAGAAGCTATCCCCAGATTTGCAGATTCAAAATTAGAGAGAGAACGAAAACTAAAAGGAACTAGTACTCCCTTGAGATTGCTATTGTTATCAGTTTGTAGAACTCCCCCACACTTGAGCTTCAGCCTCAAGTAGCGTAGCTTGATTGCGGTGTGGACTGGAAGTTGCACCCGCATAAACACTAGAAGCAACCAAACTACAACTGGAGTTAAGGGTTAGCAAAAACAAAATCAAAGGAGAACGAAAACAAAAGTAGGAAATAAAAATAGTGGAGTCGTTGTGGGCAAATATTAAAGGGTGAAACGAGTACTCCCCGATAAGATCGGATGGAAGATAGGGTGCCCGCACAATTGCTAGTGTTGGGAGGGGTCGTTGAGGGGCTACCTTCAATCGTTGGAGATGAAGGTCCTCTAGGAAAATTTCGCCAGAGGTTCCTTTGTAAGTGTTCCTAATTCCATCCCTTTTTCAGAGGGGCTTACCTGTTTCCAAAATATTCACAACACAACGCCACCAATTGGGCGTAAAAGGGCAAGTCCAAAGAATGCCAAAATAGCCATTATTGAAAACAATGCAAAATCTAAACTAATAGAATTTAAAAGACAAGACACGAAATGAAATCCGGGTTGCCTCTGGTAAGCGGCCCTTCTTTAAGGTATTTGGCTAGACCATACCACCGTGAAGTCATCCGAGATCGAATATGAACGTTGAAGTCGGCTTCAACGGGGTGGTTGGGCGGGCATCATCTAGCAATGAAGAATGACCCGGATCAAAAGGAAATGTGGCCTCAACACTAGGATGTGAAAGTGTAAACTCCACCGATCGTTCATCAGGTGGAAGAGTTGAGGTGGGTGATCCTTGGTATGAGGATCAAACTGTGGTGGAGCCTCCTCTTCAAATTCAAGGATGTAAACATCCTTATCTTCAGTGAGCGGTGCAGGGAGAACTCCGGAGCGGACTTTGTCTTCAATCTTTGGTCCCGGATCAAATGGGAAGGTGGCCTCCACACTTAGCGGGTGTACGTTGAGCTTCCACCCAACTTCATTAGTGCACAGGTGGGGGCCTTAATCCTTCAATTGAAGATCAAAGTTTGATGGCTCCTCCTCCTCCTCAAATTCGAGGATGTAAATGTCCTCAACTTCTTGGTGAGGCTCATGGGAAGAGCCTTGATGAAAATCAACTTCAGAGGGAGGTGGCTCCTTGAAGTTGATTATAGCACTCTCCTCTGATGGCTCGGAGGGAGGCGGCATCTCCTCCTCCTCAAGGTTGAGGATGATCCATCCTCATCTTCTGGGTGGAGCACAGAGAAGGAGGGGAAATAACGGTAGTTGACTTCAGAGGGAGGAGACTCCATGAAGTGAAGGTGGAAGCGGTCCTCTGATGGCTTGTCTTCAAACTCAGGCAGATGGTTGAATGACGTTTGCTCAGGTTCGAACAGGGGAGGTGATAGAGAGCAACTCAAGTCCTTAGTAAGGTGATCCACTTTATGAACCATTTCGCTCTCCGGTTGTGTGCGATGCAAGGTTTAGTAGACCTTCCATCATCGTGCTCATCTCTACTAATTTGGCATAGAGCTTCAGTTGGTTCATGTCGAGGTCTTTTTCCATAGTCCGCTGCTCCACTTCATGGACCATTTCACTTTCTGGTTGTTGCTCCCTTCGAGCTAGTGTAATGAGCTGGTTCATGTCGATGGTGTTCATTCTAGCCCTAAGATCCTCCAGAGTGGGTGAATCTACCCTTGCCGTGATCTCAGAACAATAAGCACTCTTCTGGTCTCCTCCACTCTCTTGGCACCTGATCCATCGACTGATGTCTTGTTCAGTGGGGTTTGGATTGACAGATAAGAACCGGTTCTCCATGAGAGTCTCCAATCTTGAGATTAGATCCTCACAAGGAGGGCACATATGAAAGGATCAACACCCTTGACAATCAATGTATTGGTCATAGGTTGCTCCAGTGGTGTAGCCGTAACAATCTTCTGCTTGATCATCAAGACCATCCATCAGAGATAGGTTCCTAAAAAAAAGTAACACAAATTTATACACAAAGGGGGAAATAAAGGAAATGAAAAATATACACAGAAACTAAACAGATAATAAACAGATAGTTGGACCGAAGTCCCGGCAACGGCGCCAAAAACTTGTTGGGCAAAATAGTAGTTAAACTATCTTGCTAACTATGGGCAGTGAACCCAATCATTGTAGTACCACAAGGTCGTATCCACAGGGACTTCGTAACTATCTAGCTAATTATAAGCTTAGTAAATGTGCAAGAGGAATATACAAAAGTGCATAAATGTGAACTGGGGGTTTTGGGGTTTTTAGGTTGTAATTGGAGAAATAAAGAAAAGCAATAAACACTTAACTAACTATCTAGGATAAGTGTAGCTCGGGATGGGTATTTGCACCCATCTCCCCTTTACTACCAATGGTCAACCCTCGAACTCATGGCTAAACAATGGGAACGCTAAATTGACTAATAGCCTAATCAAGGTCTACTAATCCTAACCAACGGAGTTGGAACCTGGCGGTTCTTCCAAGTACCTAGTCAATTGATAGCATTAAGCACAAATTCCCCTTAAGTTGCAGTGTAGTCTAATCTCGAAATCATCAATATTAGAGTACAATGATTCAGTCCTCACGGTCTAGATTTCTATCTCAGAATCACATGTTGACATAAATCCACAATAATGCACAACTAATCGGTGGGCCAAACCAACCAGTTTAACACATAGATAACAAATTGGGCAAAACCCTTAACAAATCCCCAAATCATGGGTGACAAGTTCAAGAGCCACAAACACACAATTATTATCAGTATTAAGAACAAGAACTAAAATAAAACCATAAATGAGTTCAAGAATCTACGATGGAGTTTAGGGATTTTGGGACAAAATCCCCAATCCCTAGCTACAAATGATTACACAGCCATAGGAGAGAAAAAAAAAGAGCAAGGAATAGAAGAAGCCATTAATGGAGCTTGGAAGGAGGTAAGCTTCCCTAGGATCGCAGGAGAGGAAGGAAGGAGGAGCAGGAGGAGGATAGGATGGAGGAAGGAGCGGAGGAGGAGGAGGAGGTCTTCTTCTTCCTTCTTTCTTCTTCTTCTTCTTCTTCTTCCTTCTTCTTCTTCTTCTTCTTCTTCTTCTTCTTCTTCTTCTTCTTCTTATCTCTTCTTCTTCTTCTTTTTCTTCTTCTTCTTCTTCTTTTCTCCCTTGGAGTCGCCTCTTTTCTCTGTTTTTGGGGCGGAACCGAGCTGAATGAAGAATGGGGAAGTTTTCCCCAAAATTCCTCGTTTTAAAACGCAGATCTGGGCTAATTTTCGACCCGACCGACCTTGCAAGGTTGGTCCTAGGGTCGGTCGGAGTCAGTAGCGATTTTCGGGCGCGTTTTAAGTTCGACCGACCTTGCAAGGTCGGTCCTAAGGTCGGTCGATTCCAGTAGTGTTGGGCAAATAGTAGTTAAACTATCTTGCTAACTATGGGCAGTGAACCCATCTTTGTAGTACAACAAGGTCGTATCCACAGAGACTTCGCAACTATTTAATTAATTATCCAGTTTAGTAAATGTACAAAAAGATAAATTAAAGTGCATAAAATATAAATTGGGGTTTAGCCGGAGGCAAGCTTGATTTTCAGAATTAGTACAGAAATAATAAATACAGTAAAATAAAGTAAATGGATGGAAAAAGGTATCCTAGGATAGCGGGGGAATTTCCTAAATTACTAAACAATTTTATAATCCTGTCTTAATTATTTTGTCTATTAGAGTTAAAATTGTCAGTTACGAACTCCTATTAATAGCCTCAGTATTTTCCTGCTCAATCCGGAGTGTAAATACCAAGATTAATCCTTTGTGGTACTTTGACTATCTCAAAATCATATGTTGATAGTTACCAAATAAATGCAGTAGTTTGTCACGCTAAAGCATTTAACAATATTTGCTGAAAGGAATTAAAACAAGTTTAATAAGTGAAACAGGTGAGGTGATAAATATTATTTAAGTACATACAATAATTATAATCCTAATTTGCTCTTATTTGTCTGTTTAAGAATTTATCTTGTGGCCTTCCTAAATCATAGATAAAGACAACTCTTAACTAATTCAATAGACTCTTGCAATCAGAAGAAGTCTAAATCATTAATTAGCATTAAGCAAGAATTCTTTTAATAACAGCGAAGGATTTTATCTGCTAATCAAGGAGATAATATCTAACGTTTGTCTTTCTTTGTGGTCTATTCTCTAATTTACAAAATCATTGAAATTAGAGAAACCGGAAATGCATAAAAATGATCAGTTCTTAACATTTAATAATTTAGAGAGACAAAACAAATATTTATAAGCAAACTTGGTATTAATAATAAGTCTGAATTATTTAGGGTCAAACCCCATCCTAGGATACGAGTAAAATCACTCAGACATTAACAGTAATAAAAAGAAAGCAGAGATAGCCATTAATTTGGAGACTGCCGGTGGAGACTGGACTGCGATTCGCTTCTGCTCCAGCTCCCTTTTCTTCTGTTCTTCTTATCGTGTTTCTGCTGTGTGGTGGAATGAAGAATAAAACTAAAATGGAGAAGTGGAGGATAAGAGGATGAAATGGATCGTAGGTGTGGAAATGTGGTGAACGGTGATACTGTGGTCTGATTTGGATTCAGGAAGGGATTGGATGAGTGTGGTGAGCGAATTCTTCAGACTCCCGTCGTGTGTGGTATATTTTTATGGTGCTGTTGGAGTGAGTTTATATAGAGGTTTGGATCCGTACGTACTAATTGATTGCAGTTGATTGCTATCTTCATTGATTGCAGAGGGGACAGAGAGCTGGAACGCGTCAGAGATTTAAGGTAGGCGGGTGCGGGAGTATATGGATAATGGAATCAAGTTGCAGACGGCGGAGAAGACGGGAAAGAAAACTGGGTCGCGACTGATTTTTAGTCACGACCGCCTCACCGTCCGCCTCCAAACAGGCGGTTGCTGTTATCTTGTCCGCCTCCTTGACCGCTTGATAGTAGGCGGTTCCTTATGTTGCTGTCCGCCTCCTTGACCGCTTGATAGTAGGCGGTTCCTTCTCCTTCACGACCGCCTCCTTTAGAGGCGGTTGCCTCTGTGTGATGTCCGCCCAGTATGGGGCGGTAGCCTTGGTGGTGTCCGCCTGTTTTGATGATGTACACTTTGTCTTGTCCGCGTGATATCGCGATGTACAAGTTTGTCTCTTGTCCGCCTATTATCACGATGTACAAGCTTATTTCTTCTACGAGCTCTAGATTCTTCGTTTGGACTCCGTTTTTCGAGCCGTCTGCGGCTATGCGTTGGTCTCTTCGTGTACTTTGCTCCTAGCTTGGTTTCCCTCATGTTTAAACCAATAAATTTGTGAGATATTCAATAAACATAAACTAGAGGAAAAACATACGATAAGTGAGAAATGAGCAGAAAAGTGCTGATATAATATATGAAATACACCCATAAAACATGCTCATTTAGACCCTTATCAAGTAGCTCGTAAAAACGCAAATCTGGGCAAAATTTTGACCCGACCGACCTTGCAAGGTCGGTCCTAAGGTCGGTCGGAGTCAGGCTAACTTCAAAACACTGTATCTTCTTCATTTTAACTCCGATTTTGGATCCGTTTGCGCCCACGTGTTCCTCTCTTCGTCTACTTTACTCCTACCTATGTTGCTCCTCCTATTTAAACAATAAATGTGTAAAAACCAATGAAACACAAAACTAGAGGAAAACAAGCTAGAGTGGAGAAATGAGCATGAAAAGTGTTAATTAAACATATGAAATACACCCCTAAAACATGCTCATTTGGACACTCATCAATCAGCAAGGGGAGGAAGGAAGAGATGGGTCGGGACTCTCGGGACGGGACTATTGGAGAGGAGAGGAGAGTGACTAACCCAGTAACCCTAAGTTGAATGCTGTGTTTAGTTTAGTCATAGAATATTTCGGTTATACGGTTAACCGAATAGTGACTATGTCAAGATCGAAAACCTAACCAAATTACTATTCGGTTAACCGTATAACCAAAATATAAAATACGGTTATAAAATTCGGTAAAAAATAACCGAAAAAATAACGGTTTTCGGTCAAAACCGAATTAACCGAACCTAATGGACACCCTATCTATACATATACTTCTACATAAGTAGTACACTTTTCACCGATGCATAGTCGATAATGAAGAAAACATGTCTTTCTCTTTTATTTCGACATGGTATTAGAGTTTCCCTGAACCAATTTAACAAAAACAATGTTGTTCTAGACAATCACCCCATTCTAATACAACCAATGCCAGTTCTTCAAATTTGTTTTTCATTTTCTTTGATACCGATACATCAAGAGGTCGAACACAACATGGAAGAAGAAGAAGATAACAATCCAAAAGGAAAAAAAATAAGAATTCTGCCAAGAATGGAGAGAAAGGAGAAGAATCTGTATCTTCTTATGACAATTCTACCATCGAACAACATGTACTTACATTCATGCCTCAGACCACCCAAGAATGGTCTTCGCAAATAAGTTCATAGGGCAAGGTTTTTTTAGTTGGAGACGGAGCTTCAAAGTGGGAATGATGACAATAAATTATAGCTCCAATTCTTGAATGGAACTGTTGCAAGAGACAATTATCAAGGCACTCTCAAGATAGCGTGGGATAAGTCCAATGACATGGTAATGGCTTAGATTTTTACCATTAAGAAAATATTCGAGAATCCATCATTTACATCAACACAGCCGCATAAATTTGGAAGAACCTCAATAAGCGATTTGGTCAACCAATTAGTAGCAGACTCTATGCTCTGTGCCAAGAAGCACATGTAACACCCCATCTCAATCCAAACGTGGTTATCGCAAACTTAACAAAATAAATACAATCGTCGCAGCGGATTTAATCAACATCAAGAGCTTGCCACTGTAACACCCCTACGCTAATACCGTAATTACCGTCCAATCACAACGTACTTACATACCTTCGCAGCGGATACTTACATACACAATGGTGGGTGATACAATGCCGTTAGCCACCCACGTGACTAACAAGGCTACTACTACTACATACAGCATCGGTCTGATGGACCGGAATATCCGAGTGCTACACAAATACAAACCTTACTACAATTACAACCGGGAGCTACAACTTCCCATTCAACACAATACTCCATCACAATACCATGCAATACAATATACGTACCAAGTTTACTAAGTTCCAAATACAAATACTATACTTCTTCCAAGTTCATACATACTCACTAAGAGTCTACATCTACCCATTCCTTACAGCTACATACTTCCAATGCTTATGGTGTACCCCTTGGTACACTACTACAACAAGGTTACAAGCCCATTACCAATCTCTACTATCTACATTTCATTCCTAGCGAACCAGGCACATCCACCGGTCTCTTACTGCGACCATCACTGCTTCGGGTACCTGCACAGTAAAAACGTTGCCCCTAGGGGCTCAGCTTTTGCTGCATATGACTTCCGCATACCCCGCGTACTAGCGAGGGTACGCCGACCACTTGGTCGAATACATGCAATTCATTTTACAATACATACGTTCATACATGCTTCATTCATAATACTACAATGCTACACAAGGTATACATAGATACACATAGTACAATACACACAAGGAAGACAATACAGTCAACCAATACTTACTTACTTTCTTCCGGAATACACATACACAATACATACACATTACATACTCAATACGCAATACAGAGATACACTTCTCCAATTCATACATAAGGCTTGTTAGCTTCTTTCCACAGCCGGGTTAATCGGGTGTACAATACTCTTTTACTCAAGGTCAAGACTTACACTAGTCAAGACCAATACACATACAATACTTTACTTCTTACTTACTTTACTCAAGTCAAGCCGGTATGACCTCCGGGCAGGGATTACTACATCCCACCACCGGGCTTTGGGGTGGCCCACTAATCCAGGATGCTACCCATTGAAGGGGTTTGGTCCATGGAAAAGATTACATCCAGGATTCGGATCCAACCTCTTGTGTTTCCTTATCCTCACGCGTGGCCGAAACTATATCGAACTTCTACTCATTCCATTTTATTCATTACTCATGTTAGTAGTTAGATGATTATGAATTAGCAGAAGTCATTACTTCCTTACCATACATCAATACACTACACAAGTACTCATCACATACACATACACTTCATTCTCATTCATCCATTTCATGAATTATACAAACTAATTGTTCAAGAGAATACAACTAGAACAATATAGTTCAAACACGATTAAGTGCAATACAAGTCCGATTCGTGCATTTATCTTATTTGAGTGATCACATAAGCACACAAATCGGGGTAACCAAGTTAGGATACAGAGCATGAGGAAATCATACCTTTCACCGTTGATTTTGGACTCACCGACTCCTCTTTGGTGTTCAACTATTTGAATCCTATGACATACATAAAGTTGTATGATCAATGATCCATTATTGATCCACTTATCCTTACTTTACTACTTCCTTTACATCCTTACTAGTTCTTTACATTCTAGACTTGATTAAAAATCATTCTTTACTCTTTACTACTTGAACTTACTTTCTTACTTATATACTCACTTTCTTACCGTTATTGTTACATTAATGGTGTATTACTAAAATCCCATATATATGTACATATACATATATATATATATACATTCATATGATTGCTTTATTATATATATATTTTTTTGTGAGTTAGGGCCGACCGACCCAACCTCTTGGGTCGGTCCATTCTAGTAAGTTTTCCGTCCTTAGACGTACCCGACCGACCCACCGACCGACCCAACCTCTGGGTCGGTCTAAGTCAGAAACTTCGACTCCTAAGGATTTTGTCCGACCGACCCACGACCGACTCACGGCCTCTGGGTCGGTCCATTACAGAAAGTTTCGTTCCAGTTGTTTCTGCTCCGACCGACCCACGACCGATTCAACCTCTAGGTCGGTCGGTAGCAGAATTTACCTACAGACTTGTTTCTCACTTCTTTTCTTACCCATTTCTTCCCTAATCCTCCTACATGTACTACCACATGTTTTAGCACCATTTAAGCTTCCTAAAATACCTTAATCATCCACCAAATCCATTACTTATTCCTAAGACAACTTACACAATTTTCCTCACTTCCTTCCAGCACTCATACTAATTTCCTTCCTCCAATGCTACAGATTTTTACTTTAACCTTTACCATTCAATACTCCCTCTATCAATGCTACTCCTAGCATCCTCAATGCATTACTTCCATCCTAGTTTAATCCCATTACCTAGCTCCTCACCAAATCTGTTTCAAGGTGTCAAACTACTCAGCTTAAGTTCTCCAAATACACCTAATTCCTCCTAGCTTCTCCAATGCATTTTTTAACACTTCTTGCTACAGACTTTACACCCTTTTTCCCCTCATACTGCAACTACCATTCCATGGTTACTAAACATCCTTACTCAATCCAATACACACCTTGGCTTTCCCATTTACCAAGTCATCCATAAATGCACATTTTTCCTACTAAAATTTTGTCATAGTTTACCTACAATTATAACTTCTCCACATACATACTTTCTCACCAAATTCATTCCTATTCTAGCCACACCCTTACAAGGGTCCTACCAGCACTCAAATCAATACCAATACATCATTACTTCCTCAAAACACAATATCAATACATATACACAATTCTTTGGCTCTAAGGCCTACAATCCACATACTTGCTCACAAATACTTAAACTTCCACAACTACCATACTAATACATTATTTTGGGTTCTTTAAATTGGTTCACCCATTCCCGTTACTCTAATGCATTAAAATTTATCATTAAGAAGGAGCTCTTACTTTAAGCTCTTAATTCCTTCTTTTGTTCTCTTCCTTCTCCTCTTTCTTTTTCGGTCAAGTTGGGAAATGGAGTTTCCAAACTCCATCCCAACACCCACATTAAACCAAAAAGAATACAATTAAACTTCTAACCCTTAGAATTCACTAATTAAATGAAAGGCTTAGAACACATAAGTTAGGGTTTACCTTTTTGGAATTTTTAGGAGGGGTTTTAACCCTTGATTCAAGAAGGTGATCCCACCACCATTGGAAGGTTGGAATAGTGCTCAAATGAGAGAAGAAAAACAGAGCATTATAATGGGGGTAAAAGTTGGCTACACTAAGTAATGAAGGAGAAGGTGAAATTTTGTGATTTTTCTTACCTTAAGACAATAAGGAGACTCCAAGCTTCAATTTGATACCATTTCCTCTTCAAAAGCCCAAAACCCATGGAGGTCAAACTACTCCATTTGAAATTTCGAAAAGATAGAAATGTTGCCCTTGGTGAGAGGAAGAATAATATGCAATTTATTTTCGATTTGGGGCTTAAATGAAGCTTGGACAAGCAAGAGAAGAGAGGAAACCATTGTTGGCTTTTGGAGAGCTTCAAAATCGCCTGGACAGAAGGGAGGATGGGAGCTCACGGTGGGGAAGGCCGCAAGGGAAGGAGAGAGAGAGAATAGAGAAAGTGAGTGGTGAGAGAGTATTTTTTTACTTTATGTACTTTTCTTTTTCTATTTTTGACTTTTCAACCCGTTAAAATATTAATTAGTCTTGTGTGTGTGAGAGTGTCTCACACTCATAAAACTGGCCCCCACAATTAATTAGGCTGGGGCGTTTTTCATCTTTTACAGAAAACGCTCGTTAATTTATCTGGTTTTAGCACTATTCACTAACCGGGCCCATTTTCCGGAATTTTCTCGTTTCTCTAATTTTATTAGTTATTAAGGTTCCATTAATGATTATTTATAGTTATTTAATGAACTATAATTTTTACGGGTTCATTTGACCACTCAAAATCATGTTTTCGGGTTTTCTCGAAAACGTGCGCTAAAGCTCTATTAGCGTTTTAATACATTATTTGGATCCATTCTTCGGGGTTGTCCCCATTATTATTTAGGCCTTATTAAGCCTTTAGAATCCATATAATACGCTAACCGAGGTAACATACCTCCTATGGTTATTTAACGCTTATTAGCGTTTTTCGCTTTTTAGGTATTTCTTCTTTCTTTTGGATTTATTTTTCCTTACCAAAATTACTTAGGAGTTATTAAGCCCTTAAATACGTAATAGGATTATTTTTAATCACTATATTTAAGGTCGGGGTATTTTAGTCTACCCCCGTTAAGAACTTTGTCCTCAAAGTTATTCGAGGTTATAGGATTACGATACTTACTCATTTATGCTTGCCTAATACCAAAGCCACACCTTCTTCCTCCTTAAAATTTCCCAAATCCGTTACTCAAGGTTTCTCCTTTCCATACCATGCCAATGTACAATAATTACTCCGATCCGCATTACTAAAACCATCCGGTTCCTCATTACAAAATTTATACATACATACAGTGCAAAGCTATCCCAAAAGCAATGCAATACAAATACAATCCCGTAGGCACTCATGTCATCTAGACACAGGACTCCTCTACGTCTCGCTGCCCTTGGAATAATACAATATGCTATACTACCATCTTCTTCCGGCATATGCTTCTAACGAATCCTCATTCTCCATCTAAGGGGAAAATCCTTTCACAACTACTAATTAGAAAATTTTCTAAAACACACAACTCAAAATCCAGTTTATTTTCATTACCTCTATCCTATGTGTGATTCTTGTGACCACTTGAGGGGAGATTCAAGAATCATTCGACCCTGATGTGATCAGCATCAGTGTTGAACCATCTTTCCACTCCAATTTGTGTTCAGTTCCTTGATCTGATCAGGATTGAGTTCGACTTCCCACATCCATTTCAAACAACCAAATAATTCAACATTTCCATTTTCCGTCTTTTACTCTTCCTAGTCATAATTACAAACTCATACAACTCCAAGGGATGGAATTCAGTCCATCAGTCATCCTCACTCTACTTCCGAATACTTTACTTCGAGATTCAATGCCTATGTGCTCATTTCATCGACCTTCGCTACTTTCATTCCTTACTCTCCATTATCTCAACATTTAGATAAGGAATACGATACCTACAGAATCCAGTCGTCCTCAGTTTACTTCCAATGACTTACTTACGAATACACTACTCATGGCTCCATTCATCTACTACTCTCAATCATTTCGTACTATTTCTTTAAGGGATACAATACTTGTGGAACTCCGTCCACTACTCATTCTCAATTACCTCAAAACATCTACTAGGTTCTACATCGGTTTTGTACCGACTCCTGCATCGTAATGTCATGTCTAAGTTCAAATAGACATACATAATAGGGATTATCATTTCCCAAAGAGTTTCTCTACTCTTCTTTACCAATACTCTCACATTGGAGTTACAAGATGGTTATATTCATCCTATGGTATTCGCATCTCTCGTGCCTAATTACCACCATTACAATATGAATGAATACGTATGTTTGTCTGACATAAGTACCAATCATCTATTCGATTCTCATTTGTGCTATGCACATTATAGTTTATGTGTTTTATTCATGAAACTTACATTAAGCGGTTTTCGCTCTACCCCCCTTAAAAAGGATTACACCCACATAATCTACCATATGTTATATTGAACATTGGATCATTTGATTCGAGCACTCTGAAGCATTCCAGCTTCCCTATGGTTTATTACATAATATACCTGGTCAAAGGGTCTTAACCATACCGATGGTTAGTCTTTGCACCAAGAATTCCTATATGAGTTTATTTAACTCATAACCAATTCGG
The DNA here is from genome assembly GCA_023374045.1 of Limonium bicolor. Classification (NCBI taxonomy): domain Eukaryota; kingdom Viridiplantae; phylum Streptophyta; class Magnoliopsida; order Caryophyllales; family Plumbaginaceae; genus Limonium; species Limonium bicolor. The sequence continues at coordinate 80,727,779 of CM041776.1, read as the reverse complement.
TTCTAGCCTATTAGGCTTCAAGGCTTTGATAGCCATTCTCTCATACTTACTAGGTACATTAATCTCCTAGCTAGGGCCCACTAGCTTCTGCGCGACCCTGATAACTTGAGTTACTCACTGTTCATGTTATCCTTAATGTGCTACACATCACCTTTTATCCCTCTTTTGTGGGAATAAGGTTATTAAACAAATGCGGTATTCTTTTACCGTGCTTGAACTCAATGGGTTTTTGATTCATGTCCAGCTCTCTGGCAATCATTATACATACTATTCGTACTTCCACGATCATTTGCTAAGCTCCTTCGACTTATTGTCGGGCGAGGTTAAGTCACCACTGGGTTGTAGTGCTTCCTCTATTGTCAATAGCTTTTGAATTATACCAGTTCTTCTAATTCAGTACAAGTGTTCTTTTCTGTATGACCTTGCATTCTCTATACGTCGGTCCTAGTTACTTTCTTCAATCTTCCTTCACCTTTTATTCTAATGGAATTCACATCTTGTGATTGTTAGTGGTTTTACACTCTTCGTGCTTCTTTGGCCTTAGGCCGCACGGTTTGTTGCTAATCTTGCGGAACTGGCTTATGCCATGTTTGTTAGTGAAAAGAAGGGTTTACTACTATTTACGTTTCCATATTCCTCGCCATCCCGCTAGATCATTAGCTGTACAGTGCAATACCAAAACACTCAGTCATACAAAATGCAGAGGCAAAAACGCTTGGCAGTAAATCACTTATGCGATAGGAACGAATATTTCTGCCTGTCATCTCGTACTTACAACTCCGTGTCATTGTCTAACTACTTTCTCATAGCGGTCGCTTGTGCGCACCATGTTCTTACTCATTATACAACATCATTTTCACGGTCACCGTTACCGTGGTAGTTTACCTTTACTGATTGCCATTGTCGTTGGCACCATTTCCTTATGGTGTGAATACACCGAGGGTTTCCTATGTTTGTGTGTATGACGGTTGTCGTAGCATACCGCAATATTACTATCTTCCCAATGTGGGGATGTTTTATTTTGATTTAGGTTCCATGTGTAGGTTAGCTTACTCACATTATCTTATCACTTATGAAAAATTCACCAAGTATCTTGGTTGATAATGGATGGGGTAATTCATCGGGTTACAAGCTCTCTTGAGCGTTGGTCATTCGTGGTGTTCAATGTGTATTCACATTGATCGTTTTTGACAATTGTTATCTCCCAGTGCTGAGCATTGGTTAGAGGCTCTAGCTGTGCGGTTTTACTTTGTATGTACCACCGGGACATCCCAAGAGACTTCAAGGGTCTTCTGGTCCCGTTCTCCAATTGGAGAGTATTCTATCACTGATAAGTGAGAACTTTTGTTGAGGGGTTGTTTCCACTCGTAAGCCTCATGACAAGGTTTACTAGGTTAGTCTCTGTTTATGTACTGCACATGGAGTACACTTACTCCTTCGAGTCTCTATGCTCTTTAGCGATGTGCTTTTCCAGTCCACATTATACCCATTCTGGGTTTGCTTCTAAACCGATCCATCTTGGTTTTCACTATTGTTCTCAAGCCTCTTTGTAGGCGTAGTGGTTTGGAAATCTCATTTCCTTGTTCAATCGCCTCTTGGCAATATCTACATGCGCGAGCTTTGTTGTTATATTAGATGGAAGCCTTTTCTAAGGGTTCACATCATCACCGTATTGGTGGTCTTCGGTTAACGAGAGGTACCTTTCCTCGAGTTTCCCGTAGTGTCCAAGTGTGGACTAGGCCAATGTTGGCATTATACCATTCCTATGCCTCTGTGTTACCATTTCTACAGAAGGCATGAAGGGTAATTAAAGTCATCGTCAACTGTATACTAGAGTGATGTTCTAGTGACAGTGTCACTAAGGTAGCCACTACTCCAAGCCACTTATTATGTTGAGCCCAAATTAGGTGGTTCGGTTGTCGATCTATTTGTCGTATGGAGCAATATCTCTTGCAAGTCTTGTTAGTAAGTAGTGTGGGTTTTGCAACCGTTTGAGTTTGCATAAGGTAGTTGGTTTATGGCTTCTGAGCCTTATTGCTGCAAGCTATGCTCTTTGCAAGCTACTTACATATGTTTCCACTCCTTGCATACCATTATAGGTTGGAGGTAGTATTGGGCTCCATGTCAAGTCGTGGCATCACGCTTCCGTTCATGGGAGGCCCTTTAGGCAATCTGGTGTTAACTAGTGCCTTCTTGTAAGTTAGGGTATTTCCCTGTTAAGTGAAATCCCTTCGGTGTCCTAACCGAGTGTTCGTTCTAATTCCCGTGCTCTTATCATGACGCTTTGTTCGACTGTTGTCAACTCAGACACCCTTCAAGGATTGCTCCTTTGTGTTGTTAGGTTACGCCGTTACATCCGGCTCATGTTTATAATACATTGTGTCTACTATACCGCCTTGTGGTATTGTATTTGAGCTATCCCCTTTTGGGTTATAATGTCTCCCGTTCTTGGGTAGACTGTTTATACTTTCTCCTAGTGCTTAAGACTAGGTTCAAAATCTTCTCCCCAATGATGGATTATACTTCGTGGTAATCTTGTGATTGCTCTAGGGAACTCCGTCCTGTTTGGTAAGCATCGTTGTTCACATTAGGCATTTGCTTACTGTGTTCAGGTTGGGTATACTTTCCAACAGTCATGTATTTGCTTGATGTCCTTGTGACATATCCAATGTCTACACTTACTAGTCTGTGCTCTTGGCACTTTCTAGCCCTTATTCCTTATCTTCAGATGGATTCTCTAAGTTCCTTTATACTTGATCGTCTGAGGTGTCCAGCTGTTCTGGTTTGAACTTACTGATGGTCCGTAGAATGGAGCTGACTACTTCCCATGTTTCGTACACTACATGTATACATACGTGGGGTACCTTGTTGATACGTTACCACTTACCCGACTATCTGTCAGGCCCGCAAGCTCCTTCGGAGTGCGGTCATCCCACATCCCGTAATTGGGTACACTCGTAGTGCTCGTCACATGACTAGGTGAAGTATTCTATTGTCAACTCCTCTTGTATCATTCTATGATACTCACCGTAATTTTGTTGGTTTGGTTTTAAAATTCAAGGTTTAAAAGAAATTTGGGTTTTGAAAGAAAAATCTTTTGGGTTTGAAATAATAGTTCGGTGCTAAAAGAAGTTTCTCATGGCGTGGCCATGTCTCATGTCTTGACCAAGTCCAGCTTCTTGCTGACTAGTATGTCCTTTGTACAATGGTCGGGCCGTCAAGCCTTTCCAAGGTTTCATTCTTCAAGTTTTTAGGATGTATGATCCTGTAGTTGCTTCATTGCGGTCACGGCGCATTACTAAATACTTGTGGGGTGTTAGGGTTCCTCCACATGTTCCTGTTCTTACTGCACTTGCCCTGGCAAGTGCGTGGTACTGGTGGTTTTTGGGTAAACCTATACCGGTCAAAGTATGGTTTCCACTCGTATTTGATAGTCTTGTGGACTCTTCCCTTGATCTTATTGATCTACGTTTGGAATACTCGATCCTTTAAACAACTTCTCAATGACCTAGACAGGGTTGTCGTCGATCGGGATACTTCTCCAATCCTTGGAGACTCCCATTTATTCGTCTTATGTCTTTTCTTGTTGCTCGTTCCCACTGGTTTACCGTGGTTATTGAGCCTTAGCTTGTTTAGGAACTACCTTCGTAGTCCTATCGGATTATATCCCGTGGATGCTCTCGTAGTTGTGTAAACATACTGGCCAGGTACTATAACCTTTGGCATTGTAGTTTTGGAGTTAACCACTCCCGACTATGTCCTTAGTCGGCTAGCATACCGTTGGTGGTATTACTTAGCTATTACTATCCCGTAGACTTGTGCCTCGGGTTCTGTTACTACTCCTTTTTCCGCTCTGTTGCACGCTTAGTGCTTCTTTTCCTGCTGTTGGTTGACTAGCCAGGTTTCACGACTGCTAAGCATGTCGCCCCATGCTGTTGCATGTTGCAGCCTCCTCATGGTTGGAGTATTCATTCTACCGCTATTGAGTGCGGGTATTGTTGTTCAACCGGGAACCGTCTCCTAGACTTCCAATTCTTGGAATCTACTGTATGGCAGGTTCTTGTTTACATTACGGTGGTTTCACATCTGCCAGATTGGGTTTCCCCGAGTATGAGAGGACTTTCCTTCTCCCTGGCGTTCTTTCCCAAGTTATACAATGGGAATGCGGTGGGCGGGACTGGTATTGTCGGTACCCGGTACACACCGGTGATTCCTAACTAGCGTATCTCTAATGCTATCACTTAGCCCTTAGCCTTAAGCTTCCAATTCCTAACTCGGTATTTCCTAAGCTCGGTATTTCTAGTCATTAGAGCGATACTTCACTCTGATACCACTTTTTGTAACACCCTTACCGCTAATATCGTCATTACCGTCCATTCACAACGTACTTACATACCTTCGCAGCGGATACTTACATACACAACGGTGGGTGATACAATGCCGTTAGCCACCCACGTGACTAACAAGGCTACTACTACTACATACAGCATCGGTCTGATGGACCGGAATATCCGAGTACTACACAAATACAAACCTTACTACAATTACAACCGGGTGCTACAACTTCCCATTCAACACAATACTCTATCACAATACCATGCAATACAATATACGTACCGAGTTTACTAAGTTCCAAATACAAATACAATACTTCTTCCAAGTTCATACATACTCACTAAGAGTCTACATCTACCCATTCCTCACAGCTACATACTTCCAATGCTTATGGTGTACCCCTTGGTACACTACTACAACAAGGTTACAAGCCCATTACCAATCTCTACTATCTACATTTCATTCCTAGCGAACCAGGCACATCCACCGGTCTCTTACTGCGACCATCACTGCTTCGGGTACCTGCACACTAAAAACGTTGCCCCTAGGGGCTCAGCTTTTGCTGCATATGACTTCCGCATACCCCGCGTACTAGTGAGGGTACGCCGACCACTTGGTCGAATACATGCAATTCATTTTACAATACATACGTTCATACATGCTTCATTCATAATACTACAATGCTACACAAGGTATACATACATACGCACAGTACAATACATTCAAGGAAGACAATACAAGTCAACCAATACTTACTTACCTTCTTCCGGAATACACATACACATTACATACTCAATACGCAATACAGAGATACACTTCTCCAATTCATACATAAGGCTTGTAAGCTTCTTTACACACCCGGGTTAATCGGGTGTACAATACTCTTTTACTCAAGGTCAAGACTTACACTAGCCAAGACCAATACACATACAATACTTTACTTCTTACTTACTTTACTCCAGTCAAGTCGGTATGACCTCCGGGCAGGGATTACTACATCCCACCACCAGGCTTTGGGGTGGCCCACTATTCCAGGATGCTGCCCATTGAAGGGGTTTGGTCCGTGGAAAAGATTACAGCCAGGATTCGGATCCAACCTCTTGTGTTTCCTTATCCTCACGTGTGGCCGAAACTATATCGGACTTCTGCTCATTCCATTTTACTCATTACTCATGTTAGCAGTTAGATGGTTCGGAATTAGCAGAAGTCATTACTTCCTTACCATACATCAATACACTACACAAGTACTCATCACATACACATACACTTCATTCTCATTCATCCATTTCATGAATTATACAAACTAATTGTTCAAGAGAATACAACAAGAACAATATAGTTCAAACACGATTAAGTGCAATAAAAGTCCGATTTGTGCATTTATCTTATTTGAGTGATCACATAAGCACACAAATCGGGGTAACCAGGTTAGGATACAGAGCATGAGGAAATCATACCTTTCACCGTTGATTTTGAACTCACCGACTCCTCTTCGGTGTTCAACTATTTGAATCCTATGACATACATAAAGTTGTATGATCAATGATCCATTATTGATCCACTTATCCTTACTTTACTACTTCCTTTACATACTTACTAGTTCTTTACATTCTAGACTTGATTTAAAAATCATTCTTTACTCTTTACTACTTGAACTTACTTTCTTACTTATATACTCACTTTCTTACCATTATTGTTACATTAATGGTGTATTACTAAAATCCCATATATATGTACATATACATACATATATATGCATTCATATGATTACTTTATTATATATTTTTTTGTGAGTTAGGGCCGACCGACCCACCGACCGACCCAACCTCTTGGGTCGGTCCATTCCAGTAAGTTTTCCGTCCTCCAGACTTAACCGTCCGACCCACCGACCGACCCAACCTCTGGGTCGGTCTAAGTCACAAACTTCGACTCCTAAGGATTTTGTCCGACCGACCCACGTCCGACTCACGACCAATGGGTCGGTCCATTACAGAAAGTTTCGTTCCAGTTGTTTATGCTCCGACCAACCCACGACCGATTCAACCTCTAGGTCGGTCAGTAGCAGAATTTGCCTACAGACTTTGTTTCTCACATCTTTTCTTACCCATTTCTTCCCCAATCCTCCTACATGTAATACCACATGTTTTAGCACCATTTAAGCTTCCTAAAATACCTTAATTCATCCACCAAATCCATTACTTATTCTTAAGACAACTTACACAATTTTCCTCACTTCCTTCCAGCACTCATACTAATTTCCTTCCTCTAATGCTACAGATTTTTACTTTAACCTTTACCATTCAATACTCCCTCTACCAATGCTACTCCTAGCATCCTCAATGCATTACTTCCATCCTAGTTTAATCCCATTACCTAGCTCCTCTCCAAATCTGTTTCAAGGTGTCAAACTACTCACCTTAAGTTCTCCAAATACACCTAATTCCTCCTAGCTTCTCCAATGCATTTTTTTACACTTCTTGCTACGGACTTTACACCCTTTTCCCCCTCATACTACAACTACCATTCCATGGTTACTAAACATCCTTACTCAATCCAATACACACCTTGGCTTTCCCATTCACCAAGTCATCCATAAATGCACATTTTTCCTACTAAAATTTTGTCATAGTTTATCTATAATTCTAACTTCTCCACATACATACTTTTCTCACCAAATTCATTCCTATTCTAGCCACACCCTTACAAGGGTCCTACCAGCACTCAAATCATTCCAATACATCATTACTTCCTCAAAACACAATATCAATACATATACACAATTCTTTGGCTCTAAGGCCTACAATCCACATACTTGCTCACAAATACTTAAACTTCCACAACTACCATACTAATACATTATTTTGGGTTCTTTAAATTGGTTCACCCATTCCCGTTACTCTAATGCATTAAAATTTAGCATTAAGAAGGAGCTCTTACTTTAAGCTCTTAATTCCTTCTTTTGTTCTCTTCCTTCTCCTCTTTTCTTTTTCGGTCAAGTTGGGAAATGGAGTTGCCAAACTCCATCCCAACACCCACATTACGCCAAAAAGAATTCAATTAAACTTCTAACCCTTAGAATTCACTAATTAAATGAAAGGCTTAGAACACATAAGTTAATGTTTACCTTTTTGGAATTTTTAGGAGGGGTTTTAACCCTTGATTCAAGAAGGTGATCCCACCACCATTGGAAGGTTGGAATAGTGCTCAAAGGAGAGAGAAAAATAGAGCATTACAATGGGGGTAAAAATCGGCTACACTAAGTAATGAAGGAGAAGGTGAAATTTTGTGATTTTTCTTACCTTAAGACAATAAGGAGACTCCAAGCTTCAATTTGATACCATTTCCTCTTCAAAAGCCCAAAACCCATGGAGGTCAAAATCCTCCATTTGAAATTTCGAAAAGATAGAAATGTTGCCCTTGGTGAGAGGAAGAAGAATATGCAATTTATTTTCGATTTGGGGCTTAAATGAAGCTTGGACAAGCAAGAGAAGAGAGGAAGCCATTGTTGGCTTTTGGAGAGCTTCAAAATCGCCTGGATAAGGGAGGATGGGAGCTCACAGTGGGGAAGGAAGCAAGGGAAGGATAGAGAATAGAGAAAGTGAGTGGTGGGAGAGTATTTTTTTACTTTATGTACTTTTCTTTTTCTACTTTTGACTTTTCAACCCATTAAAGTATTAATTAGTCTTGTGTGTGTGAGAGTGTCTCACACTCATAAAAACCGGCCCCCACAATTAATTAGGCTGGGGTGTTTTTCATCTTTTACAGAAAACGCTCGTTAATTTATCCGGTTTTAGCACTATTCACTAACCAGGCCCGTTTCCAAAATTTTCTCGTTTCTCTAATTTTATTAGTTATTAAGCTTCCATTGATGCTTATTTATAGTTATTTAATGAACTATAATTTTTACGGGTTCGTTTGACCACTCAAAATCATGTTTTCGGGGTTTCTCGAAAAACGTGCGCTAAAGCTCTATTAGCGTTTTAATACATTATTTGGATCCGTTTCTTCGGGGGTTGTCCCCATTATTATTTGGGCCTTATTAAGCCTTTAGAATCCATATAATACCCTAACCAAGGTCTCATACCTCCTATGGTTATTTAACGCTTATTAGCGTTTTTCGCTTTTTAGGTATTTCTTCCTTTCTTTTGGATTTATTTTTCCTTACCAAAATTACTTAGGAGTTATTAAGCCCTTAAATACGTAATAGGATAATTTTTAATCACCATATTTAAGGTCAGGGTATTTCAGCCACGCGAACTTTAAATATTACAACCACTAATCCCAAAACATATACCAACCGAATTTCTGAGTATCTCAAACAGTAACATAATTCTCCAAAAGTACAAACATTTACAGACGGGAGTACATGCACATCCCATACTCAAAAAGGAGACCCAACCTGGGTCTACCAACTCTTACTCTCAAGGTGAGTCCTCTGTGGGCGCATACCTGCAAAATAAACAATCGCCCCCGACGGGTTCAGCACCTTTGCTGGTACGATTCACTTATAGCCCCCAAGCTAACGGGGCTACAACGACTAATTGTCGATAGCATGGAGTTGATTAATAATACAACAATAAGAAGTATATTAAACACAACACAATCACAAGAAGTGCTTATAGCTCAAACAGTTCGAACGCCAATGGACATTCATTAGTTAAAGGAGTTAGCTCTCCTTACTCTCTTATCTCAAGGAACATTTAGCTTCCATCTCAAACTTCATCCCAAACAAGTCAACCGTTCTTTATTTAGATTTGGTTAAACATAATCCAATGTTTATCTCTGTCGGGTCAAAGGTAACCCTAGCCAATGAGCTATTAACTCCATTGGTTTAGATAAGACATTATTTCTTAAATTGGGATTTAGGTGATCCCACTGCACCCTCTTAATATGCCTTCCACCACGAACAGAAATTCGAGGTGACCGAATCTATATGTCGACTCTAGGCGTCAAGTCCGAAGACAAGCCTTAATGGAAATCGGATCTGATTCAGATACCGACCACCTCCTTCAAACACATGTGACCGGACCGTCCCGGATTCCTCACCCCCCAGAAGTTCAGTTAGTAGAAGTCTCGAAGACATGTTTGTTAGTTAAACCATTTCCGGGTATTAACCAACCAATAACAAAGAGTGTATTATATTCTCAAATCAATGTTCACCAATCATAGTTAGAATCCTCCAAGACAAGTGTGTTACTATAGCATAAACATACAAGCAAATACGGTAAATCGGTAGCATGCTTTATCTTGTTTTAGTCGAAGCAATTAAACAAACAACACACAAGCCGAGAGGACACCTCATTAGCAAGCAGGCTACAAGAAAAACCATACCGTTCACCGGCGTTTTGTGTCGGTTGTCTAATCCTTCAGAATCCAATTCGCAAGTTCTAAAACATTGATCCAATTTAGGTTATTAGTTTCTTCTGTTACTTAACTTACTTAACCCCTAATGATCCCCATCTAACATCTCTTAAGTTCTTACAAACTTAACCTTAAACATTTAAAACCTTAACTTAACTTAATCCCTTAAGTCCTTATATGCTTGTTTATCTAATCATCATTACCCTCTTAATAGCTTACTTCTAATGCCCCTTATCATCCTTAAATTTTAAATTTTTTTACATGTTCTGCACTGACCGCCCCTCTGGGGAGGTCCCAGGGGCGGTCCACACTAGAGGCTAATTTGCCTGCAGAATTCGTCTCGACCTCCCCATAGGGGCGGTCCACAACAGACCCCATTTTCAAAGTGCTTTTCTTCTCATTTTGAACTCCAAATTCACCCCAATCTTTTCCTAATCATTCCACATGTTTCCCCACATGTTTTAACATCATTTAAACACCTTAATACCTTTCTAAATCATCCAACAACTTCCTTAAACATTTACTCAAATTCTTAACACTTAGAATTTAATTCCTTACACTTCCAACTTGTGTTTTTACCTAAGACCTCCACTTACCAAAGTGTTTTTCTCCATACCAATTGACCACTCCTTAAGCATCATCATACATCCCAATTTCATTTACTCCAACTTCTCAAAGCTATATAATCTAGCACATGCTTACATCCTTACAAATCATTATACCTTATTTTTCCTTCAAACTTTGCACAAGTTTCCTAACTTCCTTAACCATGGTTTTGGTGCATTAAATTCACCATTGTAACCCCTAGTCTCTCTTAGACATCCCTAGGTCATCCTAGTACTTAAGAACTCCATAGTTTATCCATTTTCACCAAAACAACCCTTAATGTTTACTAGAACATCTTAGTCATAAAATCTTCTTAGAACACCTTAAACACTTAGTTTCTTCTCCAAATTTTGACATGGCTTCCTTATTATTTTAATACACACAAACATTTAGTTTTTCCACCCTTAATACAACCAAGAACACACAAATCCTTAATACAGAATCTTAGCACACAAATTACACCCACACTTCACTACATCATAATATAGTGTATAAACTTAAATTGCTTGGCACTTAGGCCCTTAAATGACTTGGCTCTTAGGCCCTTAAATGCATAAATCCTAAACACTGAATTTCCACAATATATAGCCTTTGACCTGCGAATACATACAACAATGCTCCCATTGCAATATAAGTGTTCTTATATTTCACCTTGTGATTGTTTTACTAACTCATTGGCCATTTGCTCCTTAATCAAAGTTCTCCAATATAATCATGTTCTTTCTCCTAGGTTTTATAACCCCCTTCCTAATGTAAACTCTAAGCTACACATACCCTTTATCTAAGTCCCATTCCTTAAACAATAAAACACCTTAAGGTAAGTCTTTTACCTTGTTTTTCCAAGCTTTTCCTCACACATTCCTCCTTAGGTTTTCTTGCTTGATTTTTCAGCCACCCACTTAAATTCTCTTGCCAATGTTATAATCAATATACAATGACTCTAATGAGTGCTACAGCATACACCAACCTTAAGGAATTATTCCTAGGTCAAAAATGTGTTTTAAGGTATTAAAATGAATGTTTACCTTTGAAGTCTTAAGATAGGATTCGATATGAATCAAGGAGGACCTCCTCTAGTCCTTGGAGATTAAAAACAAGCTAGAACAAGGCATAAAAAAAAGGCTCCATGAGAGGTAATTTTCGGCCATAATGAAAAATGGTGGAAAGATGATTTTTCCTTCATTTTCCTTACCTTAAGAGAATGGAGAAAATAAAGGACTCCTCAAGCTGATTTTTCCTACTGCAATGGCGTTTTTCCATGGCACAAAAATGAAGCTCTTGGAGATTTGAAAAGATAGAAAGCAAGAGCTTGATCTAACTAAGGATAATATGTGTTTAGTTTTGGATTTGGAGCTAAAATGAATGCTTGGTGAGCAAGTGAAGATGGAGGATAAATGGAGCAGCTCTTACAGTTTGTAGAGGATGAAGAAGGTGAAGAAAAACGGTGGAGGAGGGGATGAATGAAGAAGAGAGGAGAGAGGTAAGCTAAAGTAAGGATTTTTACTTAAAGTAAATAGTACTATTCTAGCCTTTCCCACTCTTTTCCTTAATGTGCTGGATCATGTGGTGACTCACCACCTTAAAACCAGCCCCCTTGCTTATTAAGATATTTATGGTTTTTGTTGACCAATTAATTAAACTAAGTTGACTAAAGCTTAAACTAGGTACTATTTGTGCACTATTCACAATTAGTGCACAAATTTGTGAAATTTTTGGTTTCCCATTGATTTAGGCTTCCTAATGTGATACTAAGTAGTACAAAAGTTGATTAAGGTGTAATCATGGGCATTTAGCCACTCAAAACCCATTTCTTAGACAATTTTTCAAAAATGTGCTTTAAGAGTCCTTAATGCGCAATTTGTGTTTTAACTTGTTTTTGAGCTTGGTTTTCTTTAGTAATTAATTTAACATGTCCATTAGCATGTTATTAAGGTCTAAGAATGTAACACCCCTAATCCTAAACCTGTAACGACGTCGCAATTCGTAGCATAATAGATAATACTTCGCAGCGGAAAATAAAACTAACTACCTTGGTGTTACACGCCGTTACTCACCCTTGTTGTGACGGGCCAGCCTAATCAACCCACATGTGTGATATTGTCCGCTTTGGCATGCAGGCCGCACAGATTTGTTCCTGGGTTTCACCCCAAAACGCGTCACACAAGGGAGAGGTATCCATGCACCTATAAGGCACACTTCGTTCTCCTCCCCAATCGATGTGGGAGGTAACCCACCTCTGGGTGTTACACTCCACCCCCCTCACGGGAGCCCAGCGCCCTCGCGGGCCCACTGGCACACCGATCTGGGTCTGGCTCTGATACCATCTGTGACGGCCCAGCCTAATCAACCCACATGTGTGATATTGTCTGCTTTGGCACGCAGGCCGCACGGATTTGTTCCTGGGTTTCACCCCAAAACGCGTCACACAAGGGAGAGGTATCCATGCACCTATAAGGCACACTTCGTTCTCCTCCCCAATCGATGTGGGAGGTAACCCACCTCTGGGTGTTACACCCTGGACCTAAAAATGATGATTAAATTACTCTAATATGATTATTAAGGGCCTAATGGTGCCTAGAGAGTATTGGTAAAAGAATAAAACCAAAAGAAAAGAGAAAACGCTTGAAAAGCGAAAAACGCTAAAACGCGCATTTAATAAGTATAAGAGATATAAAGATCTCTTTAGGGTCCGAGATGGATTCCTAAGGCTTATCTAGGCCTAATTAGTGTACGGGAATGATTCCCGAAGAAAACGGATTCGTAAAACAAGTTAAAAATGCAAACGAGCTTCAAAACGTGTTTTTTGAGAAACCGGGGAAAACTTGATTTTAAATGGGTTTAATTAACTCGTAATAATTATAGTTAGTTAAATATCTATAATTAGACCATAGTGTGGGTCTAGAGCTATTAAAATTAATTAAACGGCAAAATTCCGGAAAACGGACCCGGTAAATGAATAGTGTCGGAACCGGGAGACGAAACACGTTTAATTCGAAAAGACGAAAAACGACCCGGGCTATTAATTAATGTGGGCTGGTTTTAATTAATAAACATACACCCATTAATAGCTTGCTAGCTATTAAGTAATAAGAGGACAAGTAGATAATAAATAAAGCAAATAGTATAAAGTAAAAAGTAACTTAAATTACTTACCCTCTCACCTTCTCCTTTCTCCATTTCACGATTTGCCCCAGCTCTCTGTAAACTCCTTCTTCCTCCTCTGTACGTGAGGCGATTCCAAACAGCTCACCACCTCCAACTTCTCCTTCCATTATCGTGTTTGATTCTCCACCAAATCACACGAAAATTATACCGTTTGATTTGTATCGGCGAGGGCTACGTTTTCCACCCCTCAAAACCTTGATTCCTCCACTTTCACTTCCATGGGTGTTGGAGATTTTGAAGCTTAAGGAGCTGATTTTGACTCTCCTTCACCACCTTGATGCCTTAAGGTAACAATAAGTAAGAGCTTAGACCATTTCGAGCTAGTTTTGCAAATTTGGAGAATTTTTGCCCACGTTGGAAATTCTCTTCCGTTTCAGCCGGTTGCACCTTGCCCTTGTGGAGTTTTGGAAATGCCCCATTTGATTGCCAAGCTCATCCTTTTAGACTTTCTAAGGTAATACCTAAGCTAAACTTTGAAAACTAGCTTTTTAAAATATTAGGTTGTGTGGGGAAAATTGAAATTGACTTGTTGTTAGGTGTGTGATGGGATATGGTTGTAGCTAGTAACCCATAATCCTTGTGTGGTGTGGAAAACAAGAAGAGAAAGAGGGAACAAGAGAAAGAGGAAGAAGAGGGGGTGAAAACCGAAAATAAATGAGGTAAAGAGCTTACCTTGTGTTAGTTTTATTTGGCTTGTGAAACTGATTTTAGAGTTGAATTAATGCTCTTGAATGGTTGTAGTTATGATAATACAACGGTGTTAGTTGAATGAGATTGTTTTTAATGTGGTTTAAGTGTGCAAATAAACCTAGAAGCTAAGCTAGTGTATAAGTGTGAACAAGAGGGAATTTGGTGTATTGTAGTTGTTTATGCTTCATAACAGGGATGTTAAACTGATCTTGGTGAGCTATTTAGTGTTGTGGAAATACTTAGGAAAGTAGACAAGCTATGCCAAATTTTGTCTAGGAAACAATGGGCTTGAGTGTGTTAGTACGTGGAGTTGGAATAGAAGGGAAGAAAGGATTGGAAAACTGTAACAGAAAACAAGGAACTAGAACCTGTAAGAGATGAAGAAAATTACAGTGAAATGGGTTTTGTAATAGATGAATGTATAAGTGGTTTTAGGTTAGTTTTGAATGCCTAATCAATGTCAAAACATCATATAATATATGTAGGAAGAGTGGGGAAGAAGTTGGTATAAGTTTGGAGTTGAAACAAAGTCAAAAACTTACATATTTTTCAATTCTGCAAGTGGTCCGGGTCTGTAAACTAGGACAGAAACCCGGACCAGTGTCAAAACACGACAGAAGCTTGCAAAATTGAAGTGGTACGGGTTTGTAACCCAGGACATAAACCCGGACCACACCAAAAATCCACCCGAGAGTGACCAGAAACATTGGTCCGGGTTTGTAAACCCGGATACAAACCCGGACCACCCCATTTTCTTCACAGAAACCATTTTAAAGCCATTCTAAGGTAGGGGCATGATGGGTAATCATAGTATAAGATAATTATGACTTGATTAAGGATGTTTAAAGGTCATTAAGAGTGTAAACAAGTTTGAGAAGCGATTGAGAAAGTTGTGAGTTTAAGAACACATGAGTAAAACTAAGTTAAACGGAATAACGGGGTGAGTACGGGAGTGGCATTTAATTATGTACCGTATGAGTTTAGTATTAATAATAATGTTTGGAACATTATCAGAGGATCGTGTGTGAACCGAGCATGGTGAGGTGACACGGTAAAAGTAAAAACCCCGGTGAAAGGTATTATTTTCTCATACTCCGCGTGCTAACCGAGTTACGTTGATTTGTGTGTTTGTGTGTGTAACACCCCATCCAACAACAAACACACTTAATAACAAAGTGCAGCGGAAAACAAACTTCAACACATTACTTAACTTCTTGGTGTTACACGCCGTTAACCACCCACGTGGCTAACAAGGCTAATACATATACATTGTACCGGTCTGATGGGCTAAATTCCCGAGCGACTACACATTACTATCCCTTTCCATTAACAACAAGAACAACATACACCTTTCAACTATACCGAGTATTTATAAACTGATGCCGATAACAATTTCGGTCTTACTACACCTACTGTATATATACACTTAAATGATTACCCATGTACAATGTCTACCCCGTCCTACTCTCGAACGGCTTCCAGCTCTCTGTACCTGAAACAAGAATAGAAGAGAAAGGGTGGCCCCCAAGGGGCTCACCTTTGCTGGTATGGTAATCCCGCAGCCCACATGCTACCGGGCCACGCACAACTAATTGTCGTCTTAGCATGCGATTGATTATATTTAAATCATGCATGCAACTGTAAACACACAACACATAACAATTCGCCTCAATGGCTCAACAAACGGATAATACATCCTTACTTGATAAATCACTCATGGTATTCATTATCCCTAGAGTGTTCCTCCTCTAATGGAGCTACTTCTTCCTTAATACGACACTTACCCTTAATTCGGGTTATCCTTAAACGCCTCCTTTCTCAAACTGGGAATCATATCCATGATCCACATACTCCACATTTTACAACATACATACACTACATAACATCACACAACAACACTTTGCACGTTTCAATGTGCACAACATAACACCGCAACAGATATTGCATCACAACAAAATACATAACATAACGGGAATGGTTCTCTTAGGAACCGACCCAAACATTGCTTATACACTGGTGAGCCTAGAGAATGTTGCCAGTCTCATGATAAGCTCGTTATACAATAACAACAACACTCATTACCGTCCTAATAGTTGGACGGGTAACTTAAGTTAAGGCGGTTCGGATTTGGAGGCCCGAACACACCACACAAACACATGTTCCCCCTAAACCGATCATAAGTCAGAATAGCTAAGCTTTGGAATAAGCTAATGGGAGATCATAACCCGTGAGGGAAACAACCATAACAAAGAGAAGGGTAAGGCTAAGAAGGATACCCTCTCCCAAACAACGACCGGCCAAACCGGATTCCTCACTACTATTAGTACATACTTACTTTAGATATTAGTTAGAACCCCACTATGGAGTCTATCATAACTACACTCATACATTAGAACTGGGTTAAACATACAAGGGAGATCCTACATTCACATACACATATCACACAATTAACACACGCATCGCCGTGGTTAGTACGTCCCATGGTTCGGGTCGTTTACTCCGAATACCGAACTCTCATGTGATCCTAGACTCAGTTAACTAAGGTTAACACTTCCGAGGTTAAATGGTATCGGAGTTGTACACGCCACATAAATGAATTACTGTAAACTCATTACATGTTTAATCTTACAACGTGGCAAACATACAGAAAAACACATTGGCATACAAGCCGGTGTAATCCGGTAGGACACAGGTTGCAAGAAAACCATACCTGTCACCGGAGTCCACTTTACCACGTCCACTTATGTTCCTCGAGCAATTCTCGAACAACTGACAACATTACATGTACTTTTATTAACATTGGGGTAACATGTTTGTTTAAAGTCTAATGCTTATAACTTTTCCCGTTAACTTGGTTAAATAACTTTACATTTTTAACATGTTTCACTCTTTCATTTTACCTCAACTTTTCACCCACCAAATTGTGACTATAACTCACCTAACATGTCCTACCCAACCTTATAACATCATTATCCATCAATCCCCATCATTAGACATCTTTTAATAACCTAAACAATGTTTTATAGTGGTCCGGGACTTGGTCCTCTTCTTAAGTCCCGGACCATATGCTAACTCAAGTCTCGGCCTTTTAAATGGGGTGGTCCGGGACCTTATACAAGGCCTAAGTCCCGGACCATATCCTTATGTGACTCTCGGCCTATTTTACACCCCTGGTCCGGGACTTGAACCATGACCTAGGTCCCGGACCAAAGCTACAGACTTGGTAAAATTGCATTTTTCAAACCTTGTTGCATTATTTCTCCACCTCCATTAATTACCCAAACTTCATACATGAACTTAGGCATATTCTAATACCAAAATATCACTTTGATTCTCCTTACAACATTGTCTTTCTTTTTTTTTTGCATAATTTTGGGCCGTCCGACCCACCGTCCGACCCACAACTGGGTCGGACCGTTCCAGAAACTTTTCCCGTCTGCTAAATACTCATGTCCGACCCATGTCCGACCCAACCATCTGGGTCGGACCATTCCAGAGACTTAGAGCACACATGTCCGACCCATGTCTGACCCAAGACCTCTGGGTCGGACCATTCCAGACACATCAACGGGTGACTTAACAGAGGCTGTCCGACCCACCCTGGGTCGGACCACTGGGTCGGACAACATCAGAAGTTGTCCAAAACTTATCAAACTTTCTCCAAACTTTTCCTCAAGCCTCCTAATGTGTTCTAACATCATTTGGCACCCTTAACCCTTCATATAACATCCATAAAACTCATTTTATAACTCCTTAAACACTTACTCTCTTCTTACCAAAATTCCTAACACCTATATTGTTTTCTCCTTAAGATTTCTAAGTGGTATTTTACCTATAATGACCACTATACCAAGGTGTTTCCTCTACACCTTAACATCGTCTCTCAAGCTTCTTTTCTTACTAACTAAACCTCCTTTTTCACATCTTACCTAAACATCACTTATTCCTTGGATATCAACATTACCTAAACCTTAAACAACTTCCTAGTTCACCAAAACTTTTTAAAACACTTAGAACTTCTTGCACATTTTCCAAATTTTGCCATAGCTTCACTTGCATATACTCACATCCAAACACTTAGGTTTTTTCCTATTTCATTCAAAAACACCTAAAATCCATCAAACACATTTTTATACACAAACTTCACACATTTAGCACTACATCACAATATAGTGCATAACTTAATTGCTTGGCACTTAGGCCCTTAAAAACATGGTTCTTAGGCCCTTAAATTGCATAAACCTTAAACACTGAATTTCCACAATATATAAGCCTTTGACCTGCATTTACACACACTAAGACATATGTTCCTTTACTAGTCTCCTTGAGAACACCTTACTAACTCATTTACCATTTGCTCTTTAGGTAGTTTTAACAAGCATTATAAGCTCATTTCTCCTAAGGCATTAAACCACATTGAGATAACATATTTACCTCTTTTCCCTCACAACTTCTTTCTTGTTTCCTTATAAAACTGGTAAGGCATTTCTTTCCTTGTCAACTACTAAACAATATACCAACATTGAAATGAGTGTATAAGCTTTATGCTTCATCTCATTGTAAACCCTAGGTTTACATTATTTCAAAAACATTAATGTAGTTGTTTTACCTTGATCTTTGAAGAGAGTTCGAATATCTATGAAGAGAGGACTCCACCTAGTCCATAAGAGATTGGAATGAAGCTAGAACAAAGTCACACAAAGAGCTCCATCAATGAGTATTTTCGGTCACACACAAAACATGGAGGAAACTTAATTTTTCTTTGAGATTCCTCACCTAGAAGCAAGGGAGATCAATAATATGTGGAAAGACAAGCTCAAGCTCCTTCAATGGTGGAACTCCATGGCACCGAAATGGGGCTCTTGAAGTTTTGAGAAGATAGAAATGAAGAGCTTGATGAGAGGAAGAGAATGGTGGTCTTGGAATTTCATTTGGCCAAGTGAGCTAGGAGATACAAGTGGTCAAAGATGGAAAATAATGGTGGTGTTGGTGTTGCTGTAGAAAACGTGAATGAGAGGAAGAAGATAGAGTTGGAACCGTGGGAATGCAAGAAGGAAAGAGAGAATGAAGATAGGTTTGCCTTTTAAGAGATATTATGTAATAAAGCAATAGTAACTTGCTTTATCATTAGTTGTAACACCCCATCCAAACAATAACATACTTACAACAAATTGCAGCGGAAGAACAACCTCATCACATTACTTAACTTGTTGGTGTTACACGCCGTTAGCCACCCACGTGGCTAACAAGGCTAATACATACACAATGTACCGGTCTGATGGGCTAAATTCCCGAGCAACTATACATTAGTAATCCTTTCCATTAACAACAACAACAACATACACCTTATAACTATACCGAGTATTTATAAACTGGTGCCGACAACAACATCGGTCTTACTACACCTACTGTATATACACACTTAAATGTTTACCCATGTACAGTGTCTACCCCGTCTTACTCTCGGACGGCTTCCAGCACTTCGTACCTGAAATAGGAAAAGAAGAGAAAGGGGTGGCCCCAAGGGGCTCAGCACCTTTGCTGGTATGGTAATCCCGCAGCCCACCATGGGGCCACGCACAACTAATTGTCGTCTTAGCATGCAGTTGATTATATTTAAATCATGCATGTGACAATAAACACACAACACTTAACATTTCGCCTCAATGGGCTCAACAATCGGAAATACATCCTACTTAACAAATCACCCATGGTATTCATCATCCCTAGAGTGTTTTCTCCCAATGGAGCTACTTCCTTAATAGACGACACATACCCTTAAATCGGGTTATCCTTAAACGTCTCTCATCACAAACTAGGAATCATATCCATGATCCACATACTCCACCATTACATAACATATAACATACACTACATAACAACACTTAACAACACTTTGCACGTTTCCATGTGCACAACATAATACCGCAATGGATATTGCATCACAACAAAACACATAACATAACGGGAATGGTTCTCTTAGGAACCGACCCAAACATTGTTTATACATACATAACATAACGGGAGTGGTTCTCTTAGGAACCGACCCAAACATTGTTTACACACTGGTGAGCCTAGAGAATGTTGCCAGTCTCATGATAAGCTCGTTATACAATAACAACAAACACTCATTACCGTCCTAATAGTTGGACGAGTAACTTAAGTTAAGGCGGTTCGGGTTTGGAGGCCCTAACACACCACACAAACACATGTTCCCCCTAAACTGATCATAAGTCAGAATAGCTAAGCTTTGGAGTAAGCTAATGGGAGATCATAACCCGTGAGGGAAACAACCATAACAAAGAGAAGGTAAGGCTAAAAAGGATACCCTCTCCCAAACAACGCGCGACCGGCCAAACCGGATTCCTCACTATTGTTAGTACATACTTACTTTACATAATAGTTAGAACCCCACTATGGAGTCCACCACATAACAACACATACAGTATTACAACTGGGTTAAATATACAAGGGAGATCCCTACATTCACATACACATATCACACATTTAACACACGCATAGCCGTGGTTAGTACGTCCCATGGTACGGGTCGTTTACTCCGAATACCGAACTCTCAAGTGATCCTAGACTCAGTTAACTAAGGTTAACACTGCCGAGGTTAAATGGTATCGGAGTTGAACACGCCACATATATGAATTACTGTAAACTCATTACATGTTTAATCTTACAACGTGGCAAACATACAGAAAAACACATTGGCATACAAGCCGGTGTAATCCGGTAGGACGCAGGTTGCAAGAAAACCATACCTGTCACCGGAGTCCACTTATCCTGTCCATTTATGTTCCTCGAGCAATTCTCGAACAACTGTTAACATCACACGTGTTTTCATTAACATCGGGGTTTGCTTGATCATTTAATGTCAATGCTTAATTGTTCCCCGTTAACTTAGTTACATAACTTAACATTTTTAACTTGTTTTACTCTCACATTTTAATACAACTTTTAACCCACTTAGGTGTCATTAAAACTCACCTAACATGTCTCAACATTCTTATAACATCATTACCTACCAATCCCCATCATCACATAACATTTCATAACCTTAAACCATGTTTTTGGTCCGACCGACCCACCGACCGACCCACAGCTGGGTCGGTCCATTACAGAACCCTTTTACTTCCTTACAAACATGCCCGTCCGACCCACGTCCGACCCACCATTCTGGGTCGGTCCATGTGCGAACATTTTTCCACCTTTGAAACTTGACCGACCGACCCATGTCCGACCCACCCTTTTGGTCGGACCATCACCGAACATTTTCCTAACATTTTACAGAGGCTCGACCGACCCAAAAACTGGGTCGGCCCCTGGGTCGGTCGCCTTCTAAACTTACCCAAATTTGCCAATTCTTCACCAAACTTCTCCTAAGGCCTCTTAATGCTTCCTAACAACATTTGGTAACCTTACATCCACATACAACATCCATGAAACTCATTTTCTAATCTTTAAACTTTTACTTATCTCCTTGTAAAAATTCCTTAACACTTTCAACATTTGTACTAGGTCCCTAAATGGTGTTTCTCACCTATTATAACTACTATCCCAAAACACTTTCTCCTCATGATTTCTAGGTGGCATTTCACCTATAATGACCACAATACCAAGGTGTTCCTCTACACCTTATCATCATCTCTCAACTTCTTTTCTTACTAACTAAATCTCCTTTTCACATCATACCTAAACATCACTTATTCCTTGACACCAACCTTACCTAACCCTTAAACAACTTCTCCAAGACTTTAATACATTCACAAAAACACCCATTGAACTTCTAGAACTTCCAAGACAACACCTAAATCCTTGCATCACTCTAAATCACCATAACACATGTTTTTCTCAAGTAAACATTCAATCACCTTTAACACTTCCTAGTTCACCAAAACTTTCTTAAAACACTTAGAACTTCTTACACATTTCCCAAATTTGGCCATAGCTTCTCTAGCATATACTCACATCCAAACACTTAGGTTTCTACCTTATTTCATCCAAGAACACCTAAA
Organism: Limonium bicolor; assembly: GCA_023374045.1. Taxonomy (NCBI): domain Eukaryota; kingdom Viridiplantae; phylum Streptophyta; class Magnoliopsida; order Caryophyllales; family Plumbaginaceae; genus Limonium; species Limonium bicolor. The sequence goes on along the minus strand of CM041776.1, from coordinate 80,705,598 downwards.
ATCCATCAAACACATTTTATACACAAACTTCACACATTAAGCACTACATCACAATATAGTGCATAACTTAAATGCCTGGCACTTAGGCCCTTAAATGCATGGCTCTTAGGCCCTTAAATTGCATAAGCTTAAACACTGAATTTCCCACATAAGTAATGCCTTTGACCTGCAAATACATACACCATTACATTCCTTTAATAACCCCTTGAGAGCATTGTTACTAGCTCATTGCCATTGGCTCCTTAGGTATTTTATTAAGCATTTATAAGCTCATTTTTCCTAAGGCATTAAAAACACATTGAGATAGTTTGTTTACCTCTTTTTCCTCACAAATTCTTTCTTGTTTCTTGTGAAACGGTAGGGCATTTGGTTCTTGCCAACTACCAAACATTATACAAATAATAGAATGAGTATTCAAGCATTGTGCTTCATTCATTATAAACCCTAGTTACACATATTGTTTTAACACATTAAGGTAATTGTTTTACCTTGGAATTGGAAGAGAACTGAACAAGTATCAAGAGAGGACTCCTCCTAGCCCTTGGAAGATTCAAATGAAGCTAAAACAAACAAGATAAATACACCATTGTGAGGTGAATTTTCGGACAAATGCAAACATGGAGGAGGAAACTTGATTTTTCTTTGAGTTTCCTACCTTGAAGCAAAAAGGAGAACAAGAATATGTGAAAAGATGGGCTCAAGTCCTTCAATGGTGATTCTCCATGGCACAAAAATGGAGTTCTTGAGATTTGATTGAAAAGAGGGAAGGTAGAGCTTGCCTAATAAGACAAAATGGTCTTGGAATTTGATTTGGCCAAGGGAATCACAAGTTACAAGTGAAAGAAGATGAAGAATGAGTGTGGGCTGTTGGAAACCGATGGAGAGAGGAGGAAGAAGAAGAAGACCACCGTGGGAAATGAAGGAAATGAGAGAATGGAGTTTGGAGTCTACTTTTAGAAGATATTTATGTACTAAAGTAACTTTCTTCTTTTTACTTTCTTTTCCTTCCTTCCTTTAATTGATTTCACATGGTGGTGACTCACCATACTAAAAACCGGCCACCATTATGCCTAGGAGGGCATACTAGTCTTTGTTGACCAATTTAATCACTTATAACATTATATGTTACAAACTAGTTATAAAAATCACTATTCACCTATAACAAGGCACATAGAAGTGAAATTTTTGATTTCCCACTAATATGGCCACCCAAATGTGATACTATATAGTACACATGTTAATAAAAGAGTAATGATGGACATTTAGCCATTCAAAACTCATTTACAAGACAATTTTTCAAAAACGTGCTTTAAGACTCCTTAAAGCACATTTTGTTTTAACTTGTTTTCAAGCTTGGTTTTCTTTAGTAATTGATTTAATATGTTCATTAACATATAAATAAGGTATAGGTATGACCATTAGGTCTTATACACATTCATCCCAAGCTTAGAGCACATTTTTGCTCATATTGACTTTAAGGTATTTTCTTATGTTTTATTTGGTTTAACTGTCCACCAAAGTTTCTTAAGGACTTATTTAGCCTTATTAAATCATAATTAAATGTTATCAAGTCTTGGTAGGCTTTTGGGTCCTAACCAAGTTCACTCATAGCTTAGAGCATGTTTTTGCTCAAACTGTGTCTTAATGCTTTATTGCATTTATTATGGTTTAAATTGTTCACTGATGTTACTAAGGCACTTTTTAGCCTTTACATACCATAATTTGATATTTAAACCACATATCAAGGTTTGGGGTATTTCAATCTACCCCCTTAAAAGAACTTCGTCCTCGAAGTTCACACTTTTCACATATCATTAGATTAGAACACAGGAATCACTTGGAAATAAACTTCCATAACCAAACACACTTTACATCACAACCTCGGACTTGATGGTCCGGGCAACACATTCACATCCACACATAACATAACATATCCAAATGATAACCTCGGACTCTATGGTCCGGGTATCTTAACAACACTTACACATACATAACAACCCCTTTGACTCACTGGTCTTGGGTAACATAACAACATTTGGACACATAGGTCCTGGTAACATAACAGTCTTTAGACACATAGGTCTATGTAACACCACACATCTAGACTCATAGGCCTTGATAGTATACACTTTAGGAAATCCAAGTCAAAACAACATTCATTACACATACCACACAACATGTCAGAGCATGTATAGCAATCAAAAATATCCTTGATATACACTGTGATCCCGCAGAACCCGGTCGCGATGGACACCTTCTGGTCCCCGTTCCTTTGGGAGGTCAAAACATTCACTCAACTTTCAACATATGTACTTCTCATGTCACCGGTCCGAAGACAAAGGCTCATACGTCCTCAGCTCGTGAGCAAGTACTACAAAAATATTCTTTACTAGGTTAAGTATAGGAAGACTTTAATTATGTAAAGTATCCATCAACGTTTTATAAATACCAATTTAAAATCCTTTTGAAAACACACACAACTCCAAGTCCAACTTAAGCTCTTTGCTTCTTTTCTTAGCGTGGTTATTTGTGACCACTTATAGGGAGTTCAAGAGTCATCCAACCCTGATGTGATCAGCATCAGTGTTGAACTATCCTTCCACCCCAATTTGTGTTCGGCTTCCCTTGATCACATGCAAATCAAGTTCCACCTCCCACTTCATTTTCAAGCATCAAGTAAATCACTCATTTCCAATTTTCTATCTTTTAAATCATTCTAATCATGATCATAACATCTCCAAAGGATAGAACTCCGTCTATCAATTACCTCCATTCACTTTTAATCCTGTTGCCTAGGGAATCTTATTCTCACTAGGTTCTATGTCGGTATCATGCCCTTTCATGCATCACTATATAATATGTATATACACATATATTTTATCAAAAATACAACACCTGTTTTACATTTATACACTGTCGGGGTTTTGTTCCCCCGGGAGTTTATCTACTCCCCACACTTGTACAATCACACCTAACTGTTAACAAACACACACACTTATCACAATGGTATTCGCATCTTCTGTGCGCAATTACCACAATTAAACCATGAATGAGTGTGTATGTTTACGTAACACACACACCAATCATCAAAACAAACAATAATTTTGTGCTATGCACAATATGAATCACATACACTTCGTACACTTGTACGGTAATATACACTAAGTGGTTTTGCGCTCTACCCCCCTTAAAAGGGATTACGCCCACGTAATCAATCACTAAACATTAGCTTAAAATGTTTTGCCGTCGTGAAGTATCTTAACTTCCACGCGGTCTATTACACAATGGATTCTGATTAGAGGATCTTAACCATATTGGCGGTTTAGTCCCTAAACCAAGAATTCTCATTGGAGTTGTAACTCATAACCGGTTTCGGTCCTGGCCTGTGAGGCTTTTAGGCATTAATAATTAGCCATTCACTCATATTCGTTATTCACGTTGTACATTTGAATCACTGGTTCACTAGTTTCTGCTGCGAAACACTAATAACTGTAGAGCTTAATTGCTCCCTTCTGTTATTCTTACTGTATTGTACATCCCCAATTGTCACCTTCATCTTGGTAACAATGGTTTCTCAACCGACGCACGGTCTCTTTTACCCTGAGCGGATTCGGTGAGTTATACACTTTCATAACAATTTACTGTGTATACAGCTATGTATTTCACAATGATTGACTTTTTCCCTTCCGACTTACTGTCGGTTGAGATTGAGCTACTACCTAGTGTGTAGTGCTCTCTCAGCTATTTCCAATACTTGGGGTATATTCCATACCGGTATTTGGTAGTTAGTGCTACTGTAGTCACTTACTGTTAATCATATCTCCACATTTGGTTTTGAACAAGTACCTTTTTATTGGTGCGGCCTTGCATTTCTATGCATCGGCCATTATAACATTATTTGTCCACAATCAACATGTTTCCAATTCCTAGCTATCTCATTCGATCATTACTGCGCAAGTGCAATACCAAAACACTCAGTCATACAGAGTGCAGAGGCGTAAACTCTCGACAGTAAATCCCTTATGCGACTCGCCATGGAATTCACACTGAGTTCCTCATCACACAGTACCTACCACTGGCTTATTGCTCAGTTTGTTTAACATCACTTATCTTGCATCTCCACTGAGTTTAACTCATAACTGATCTTATCTGTTACATTATCGTTCAACAACATTTATACAACGGTCGCTTGTTGCGCACCGTGCTCTCACTTATTGTATAACACTAACTCACGTAGTATTTACTGTCACATTAACTTCCACACATAAATTTACATTATTCATATTATGGTTCATCCCTCATTTGGATGACCACTGAATGCTCCTTGAGCATCGATCATTCGAGTCACAAACCGGCATTATTCAGCCAGGTGCTTCACTTTATACACATACTACTGAGCTAATTTCTCTTTCAATAACAACATGGTCAATCCTTAACATATTTCTTGAACTTGATTCACATAACTACCGCTCCTGCGGTGTCACAATGTCGAGGGGTATCCCCACTCCTAATGCAGTGGTTCGTTTACCACTCTATTCTCTTATACAACCTAAACTTCTACCATCAATCGAATTTATATGATATATCCTGCTTTTGGATTATAAGCCTTATTTGCCTTGAGCTGGGCTCATTATAGGCTGTCCACACACATGTACTTCTCTGTACCACATTACATGCTTTGGATATTATATTGAGCTCCATGACAAGGTCATCGTATTCCGTTTCCTTTCATGGGATGCCCCTTAGGATTGTCAGTCCGTCTCCTGACAACTTATGTCTAATCTGGGTGTTAATTTCAACCCTTATGTTTCTGTCACGCACTTCGTTCAACAATTGTTGATTCGAACACCCTTTAAGGATTGCTCCTGGGTGTTACTAAGTCATGCCATTACATCTGGTTCACACTTATTGGTACATTCCGTTAGCCATGCCGTTTGCGTTCTTAATTGGCTTATTATCTTCTTCTGTGAAGATCAACATTTCCTGATAGTGTAGGTACTCATTCTGGGAGTTTCATCCCGTTCATTGCACATTAATGTGTCCACATTAGGCATTTGCTTGCCACGCACAGGCTGGGTCTCCGTTCCAGCTATAATGTTTATCCCTAAGGATCCTTAAGACATATGTGGTGTCTTTATATAACAGTTAGTGCACTTCGCACTTCCTGACTCTTAAACATTTCCTTGAAAGGAATTCACTAATTCCTTTGGTCTCGTTAACTTAACTGAGTTCCTTAGCTTCAACTATTCCTTGTAATCCTTAGCTCTTGTTTGTTTTCTACTGCTGACCGTAGACGGAGTCGACTACTTCCCGTGTTTCGGACTCCACTCGTATACATATATGGGGTATCATACTGATACATTACTACTTACCCAACTAACCATAAGTAGGTCTGTCAGGCCCACATGCTCCTATCGGAGTGCGGTCGTCCCACAACACAGTTGGTACACTTGTAGTGTCCGTCACACGCCTAGGTGAAGTATTCTGTTGTCAACTCCCTTATATTGTCCCGTGACAATATTCATTCCCTGCTTCCCGAACTTAATCGAGGAAAGTTTATCCATTGTTGTATCCTTGTCAACTGCTCTTGGTTTCACCGGTTTGGTTTAAAAGAAGGTTGGAAAGAAGCGTTGGGTTGAAAGAAAATTTGGTTTGAAAAGAAAAGGGTTTGTGAAAATTAGGTTGAAAGAAAAATTTTCATGGTTTCACAACATCTTCTTACCTTAACCAAGTCTAGCTTCTTGCTGACTGGTGTACTTACAATTACAGAGGTTAGGCTGTTAAGCCCTTCCATTGTTATAATGTTCACACTTAACTTCATGGTACTTTACTAAGTACTTGTATTTATTATAAATTTCCTGAACAGCCCTATTATAGCAGCACTTGCTATGGCAAGTGCGCCATGCTAACTGGCTATCAGTTCAACACATACCGGTTATGGTATTGTTTTTACCCGCACTGTCATCAGTGGCCTTGTTGGCCCTCACTGATCTTACTGTCTTGATAATAATAACTTGTCTAGGTGAATTCTCACTGTATTCACATAATAATCATTAACTAGGGTATTTCCCATTCTGAGAGACCCCTTTGTTTTAATATTGTATTCTCTTTGTAGCCCGTTCCACTCATTTGTCGTGGTTACTGAGACTTGTCTCCTGTTGGGCACTACGTTGTAGTTCCTTTGTTGGTTGGTATACCGTTAGTGTGTTATTTATTAACTGTGATCCCGTAGACACTCGTCTCGGGTTTCACTAATCCACTTCTTGCCTGTTGCACGGTAGGTGCGTTGCAAGCTGGTTATTCTCGACTGCTCTGCATGTCGACCCAGGTTGCCGGAAATTCTATTCTCCAATACACGAGATCCTTCACTCATTGCTATGAAATGCGGTTAACATTGTTTAGATGGAGACCGTCTCCGGGACTCCCAGTTTTCGGGATCTACCGTATGACAGGTTCTCCGTACCCTAAAGGTATTTAATAACAGCCAGATCGGGTATTCCCGAGTATGAGAGTGGACTTCCATCTCCCTGGCGTTCTTTCCCAAGTTATATACAGGGATTGTGGAGGGTGGGAAGGATATTGTAGGTTTCCAGTAGTCACTGGTAGTTCCTATCTAGCGTATCTCTCACGCTATCACTCAACCCTTAACCCAAAGCACTTAAATCCTAACTCGGTACTTCCTAAGCTCGGTAACTCAGTCATCAGAGCGATACTTCGCTCTGATACCACTTTTTGTAACACCCCATCCAAACAATAACATACTTACAACAAATTGCAGCGGAAGAACAACCTCATCACATTACTTAACTTGTTGGTGTTACACGCCGTTAGCCACCCACGTGGCTAACAAGGCTAATACACAATGTACCGGTCTGATGGGCTAAATTCCCGAGCAACTATACATTAGTATCCCTTTCCATTAACAACAACAACAACATACACCTTATCAACTATACCGAGTATTTATAAACTGGTGCCGACAACAACATCGGTCTTACTACACCTACTGTATATACACACTTAAATGTTTACCCATGTACAGTGTCTACCCCGTCTTACTCTCGGACGGCTTCCAGCACTTCGTACCTGAAATAGGAAAAGAAGAGAAAGGGGTGGCCCCAAGGGGCTCAGCACCTTTGCTGGTATGGTAATCCCGCAGCCCACATGCTACCGGGCCACGCACAACTAATTGTCGTCTTAGCATGCAGTTGATTATATTTAAATCATGCATGTGACAATAAACACACAACACTTAACATTTCGCCTCAATGGGCTCAACAATCGGATAATACATCCTACTTAACAAATCACCCATGGTATTCATCATCCCTAGAGTGTTTCTCCTCCAATGGAGCTACTTCCTTAATAGACGACACATACCCTTAAATCGGGTTATCCTTAAACGTCTCTCATCACAAACTGGGAATCATATCCATGATCCACATACTCCACATTACATAACATATAACATACACTACATAACAACACTTAACAACACTTTGCACGTTTCCATGTGCACAACATAATACCGCAATGGATATTGCATCACAACAAAACACATAACATAACGGGAATGGTTCTCTTAGGAACCGACCCAAACATTGTTTATACATACATAACATAACGGGAGTGGTTCTCTTAGGAACCGACCCAAACATTGTTTACACACTGGTGAGCCTAGAGAATGTTGCCAGTCTCATGATAAGCTCGTTATACAATAACAACAACACTCATTACCGTCCTAATAGTTGGACGAGTAACTTAAGTTAAGGCGGTTCGGGTTTGGAGGCCCTAACACACCACACAAACACATGTTCCCCCTAAACTGATCATAAGTCAGAATAGCTAAGCTTTGGAGTAAGCTAATGGGAGATCATAACCCGTGAGGGAAACAACCATAACAAAGAGAAGGTAAGGCTAAAAAGGATACCCTCTCCCAAACAACGCGCGACCGGCCAAACCGGATTCCTCACTATGGTTAGTACATACTTACTTTACATAATAGTTAGAACCCCACTATGGAGTCCACCACATAACAACACATACAGTATTACAACTGGGTTAAATATACAAGGGAGATCCCTACATTCACATACACATATCACACATTTAACACACGCATAGCCGTGGTTAGTACGTCCCATGGTACGGGTCGTTTACTCCGAATACCGAACTCTCAAGTGATCCTAGACTCAGTTAACTAAGGTTAACACTGCCGAGGTTAAATGGTATCGGAGTTGAACACGCCACATATATGAATTACTGTAAACTCATTACATGTTTAATCTTACAACGTGGCAAACATACAGAAAAACACATTGGCATACAAGCCGGTGTAATCCGGTAGGACGCAGGTTGCAAGAAAACCATACCTGTCACCGGAGTCCACTTATCCTGTCCATTTATGTTCCTCGAGCAATTCTCGAACAACTGTTAACATCACACGTGTTTTCATTAACATCGGGGTTTGCTTGATCATTTAATGTCAATGCTTAATTGTTCCCCGTTAACTTAGTTACATAACTTAACATTTTTAACTTGTTTTACTCTCACATTTTAATACAACTTTTAACCCACTTAGGTGTCATTAAAACTCACCTAACATGTCCTCAACATTCTTATAACATCATTACCTACCAATCCCCATCATCACATAACATTTCATAACCTTAAACCATGTTTTTGGTCCGACCGACCCACCGACCGACCCACAGCTGGGTCGGTCCATTACAGAACCCTTTTACTTCCTTACAAACATGCCCGTCCGACCCACGTCCGACCCACCATTCTGGGTCGGTCCATGTGCGAACATTTTTCCACCTTTGAAACTTGACCGACCGACCCATGTCCGACCCACCCTTTTGGGTCGGACCATCACCGAACATTTTCCTAACATTTTACAGAGGCTCGACCGACCCAAAAACTGGGTCGGCCCCTGGGTCGGTCGCCTTCTAAACTTACCCAAATTTGCCAATTCTTCACCAAACTTCTCCTAAGGCCTCTTAATGCTTCCTAACAACATTTGGTAACCTTACATCCACATACAACATCCATGAAACTCATTTTCTAATTCTTTAAACTTTTACTTATCTCCTTGTAAAAATTCCTTAACACTTTCAACATTTGTACTAGGTCCCTAAATGGTGTTTCTCACCTATTATAACTACTATCCCAAAACACTTTCTCCTCATGATTTCTAGGTGGCATTTCACCTATAATGACCACAATACCAAGGTGTTTCCTCTACACCTTATCATCATCTCTCAACTTCTTTTCTTACTAACTAAATCTCCTTTTTCACATCATACCTAAACATCACTTATTCCTTGACACCAACCTTACCTAACCCTTAAACAACTTCTCCAAGACTTTAATACATTCACAAAACACCCATTGAACTTCTAGAACTTCCAAGACAACACCTAAATCCTTGCATCACTCTAAATCACCATAACACATGTTTTCTTCTCAAGTAAACATTCAATCACCTTTAACACTTCCTAGTTCACCAAAACTTTCTTAAAACACTTAGAACTTCTTACACATTTCCCAAATTTGGCCATAGCTTCTCTAGCATATACTCACATCCAAACACTTAGGTTTCTACCTTATTTCATCCAAGAACACCTAAAATCCATCAAACACATTTTATACACAAACTTCACACATTAAGCACTACATCACAATATAGTGCATAACTTAAATTGCCTGGCACTTAGGCCCTTAAATGCATGGCTCTTAGGCCCTTAAATTGCATAAGCTTAAACACTGAATTTCCCACATAAGTAATGCCTTTGACCTGCAAATACATACACCATTACATATTCCTTTAATAAACCCCTTGAGAGCATTTTACTAGCTCATTTGCCATTGGCTCCTTAGGTATTTTATTAAGCATTTATAAGCTCATTTTTCCTAAGGCATTAAAACACATTGAGATAGTTTGTTTACCTCTTTTTCCTCACAAATTTCTTTCTTGTTTCTTGTGAAACCGGTAGGGCATTTGGTTCCTTGCCAACTACCAAACATTATACAAATAATAGAATGAGTATTCAAGCATTGTGCTTCATCTCATTATAAACCCTAGTTACACATATTGTTTTAACACATTAAGGTAATTGTTTTACCTTGGAATTGGAAGAGAACTTGAACAAGTATCAAGAGAGGACTCCTCCTAGCCCTTGGAAGATTCAAATGAAGCTAAAACAAACAAGATAAATACACCATTGTGAGGTGAATTTTCGGACAACATGCAAACATGGAGGAAACTTGATTTTTCTTTGAGTTTCCTTACCTTGAAGCAAAGGAGAACAAGAATATGTGAAAAGATGGGCTCAAGCTCCTTCAATGGTGATTCTCCATGGCACCAAAATGGAGTTCTTGAAGATTTGAAAAGAGGGAAGTGTAGAGCTTGACCTAACTAAGACAAATATGGTCTTGGAATTTGATTTGGCCAAGGGAATCACAAGTTACAAGTGAAAGAAGATGAAGAATGAGTGTGGGCTGTTGGAAACCGATGGAGAGAGGAGGAAGAAGAAGACCACCGTGGGAAATGAAGGAAATGAGAGAATGGAGTTTGGAGTCTACTTTTAGAAGATATTTATGTACTAAAGTAACTTTCTTCTTTTTACTTTCTTTTCCTTCCTTCCTTTAATTGATTTCACATGGTGGTGACTCACCATACTAAAAACCGGCCACCATTATGCCTAGGAGGGCATACTAGTCTTTGTTGACCAATTTAATCACTTATAACATTATATGTTACAAACTAGTTATAAAAATCACTATTCACCTATAACAAGGCACATAGAAGTGAAATTTTTGATTTCCCACTAATATGGCCACCCAAATGTGATACTATATAGTACACATGTTAATAAAAGAGTAATGATGGACATTTAGCCATTCAAAACTCATTTACAAGACAATTTTTCAAAAACGTGCTTTAAGACTCCTTAAAGCACATTTTGTGTTTTAACTTGTTTTCAAGCTTGGTTTTCTTTAGTAATTGATTTAATATGTTCATTAACATATAAATAAGGTATAGGTATGACCATTAGGTCTTATACACATTCATCCCAAGCTTAGAGCACATTTTTGCTCATATTGACTTTAAGGTATTTTCTATGTTTTATTTGGTTTTAACTGTCCACCAAAGTTTCTTAAGGACTTATTTAGCCTTATTAAATCATAATTAAATGTTATCAAGTCTTGGTAGGCTCTTTGGGTCCTAACCAAGTTCACTCATAGCTAGAGCATGTTTTTGCTCAAACTGTGTCTTAATGCTTTATTGCATTTATTATGGTTTAAATTGTTCACTGATGTTACTAAGGCACTTTTAGCCTTTACATACCATAATTTGATATTTAAACCACATATCAAGGTTTGGGGTATTTTTAGTTATTTGTTTTGTTAACTTACAAGGTGATGACTCACCTCATAAAAACCGGCCCCCATTAGTAGTCTAGGGGTATAATAGTCTTTATTGACTCATTTAATTACTTATAACATCATATGTTACAAACTAGCTTATTAAAGTTACTATTCACTAAAACAAGGCACATAGATGTGAAATTTTTGATTTCCCATTGATATAGACTTCCAAATGTGATACAATATAGTACACATGTTAATTAAAGAGTAATGATGGACATTTAGCCATTCAAAACTCATTTACAAGATAATTTTCCAAAAACGTGCTTTAAGACTCCTTAAAGCACATTTTGTGTTTTAACTTGTTTTTCAAGCTTGGTTTTCTTGGTAATTGATTTAATATGTTCATTAACATATTTATAAGGTATAGGTATGACCATTAGGTCTTATACAAATTTATCCCAAGCTTAGAGCACATTTTTGCTCTTATTGACTTTAAGGTATTTCCTTGTGTTTTATTTGGTTTAACTGACTACCAAGGTTTCCTAAGGACTTAATTAGCCCTATTAAATCATAATTGAATATTATTAAATCTTGGTAGGCTCTTTGGGTCCTAACCAAGTACACTCATAGCTTAGAGCATGTTTTTGCTCAAACTGTATCTTAGTGCTTTATTGCATTTACTGTGGTTTAAATTGTTCACTGATGTTTAAGGCACTTTTTAGCCTTTACATACCATAGTTTAAATGTTTAACAACATATCAAGGTTTGGGGTATTTCAGTGTGCCGGCTTAATCAAGATTAAAGCATGAAAATAATCCCTTGTTTGATTATGTATGTCTTGTTGTATGTTGAATGAGCTAACATACTTGTATGTCGGTGTGGTCTAGCATAGAGTGAAGACCGACTCATAGTGAGTAACGTTTGGCTAGAGACCCATAGAACGGGTCGATGCTTATGATAAAGAAAACGTGCAAACACACAAACTATCCGTTAAAGTATAACGAAAACGCAAACATATGAACTCCCTAGAATGTGAGGAGATGTGCGGGTTGAGTAATTACCCGATAACGGTTAGTAAACCATAATGACACAAACCACGAAACAAATGAGAGTGGAAAGATAAGTGAACCTCCCTCAAGAGGATTAACGATAGTTCGAAGATGTGAACTAGTAAAGAAGGTAAAAGAGACCTAAGGGATTAGTAGCTCCCTTGAGACATGGTCAACCTCCTATATGAGGATTTTACCGATTTAAGAAAATAACCGAAAGTATGAATAAGTGGAATGTATGGGTAACTCTTAAACCTAAGATTAACCGAACTAAAGTAATGTTCCCAAGTCATTAGAAACATCGAGAGTGATGCTTCTAGACTAATATACATAATATTATTATAACTCCGAGAGAGGAGTGTACGGGAATGAGAGTAGTCCGAGAGTAGTCAGACCTAAGTAAAAAGAGATAGGAACTAAGAGAGAGTTTCGTGAGCTAGTTGAACCTTCCCACCATGCTAGACCCGGAGTAGGGTCGAAACCGGGGAAGTAAGACTATGCTTGAGAGCCATGAGTTTTGGCCTAAGTATGTATTCAGAGCAACAAGCGTGACGTAGGGGACCTGTAGTGTCTCGAGAATCTACAAGAGCTTAAGTATGAATAACCCAAGAGTGTGGGTGAGATAATGAGTAAGTACCCGAGAGTGTGGGTGAGTTAGTACGAGTAGCCCAAGAGAATGGGTGTGTATATGAATAAGAACCCGAGAGAGCGGGTGAGGTATTGAATAAGTAACAAGGCATAGTGAGGTATAACCCTCAAGGCCTAAGAGTAAACAGATACAAACTAACAACCTTGTTATGTTAGTTAGGAATTGTGTTCCGTGATTGGATGTAGATTCCTTAGTATTACACGTACTTATTGTATGCTATGATGCATGTTGTTTGACTAAAATGAACTCCATGATATCCGACAAAGTGGTCGGCGTACCCCGGTTAGCGCTCGGGTATGCGAATTTCATATGCAGCGTTAAGCTGAGCCCCTAGGGGCAACATTTTATTTTCAGGTACACCGAAGATGTTACCGTTCGAGAGTAGGACGGGTAGGTGGTTTGCATGGGTAGTTAGATTTAATTACTTATGTATTGAAAGAGGTGTAAGACCGAATATGTTGTCGGCATCCATATATTGTAGACTCGGTATAGTAAAGAAATGAATCGAGTAAAGTATTTGTATTGTGTATTTGGTTGTTCCAGTTCATCAGACCGCTACGGTATGTAAGAAAGGCCTGGTTAGCCACATGGGTGGCTAAAGGCGTTGTTTCACCCCTCGTTGTAATTAGAGTTCCGCTGCGTGAGTAAGAGTAATTAGTAACGGTTTAAGAGGTAACGACGAGATTAACGGTTGGGGTGTTACAAAAATGATATCAGAGCGAAGTATCGCTCTGATGACTTGAAATACCGAGCTTAGGAAATACCGAGTTAGGAATTAGAGGCTTAGGGCTAAGGGTTGAGTGGTAGCGTGAGAGATGCGCTAGTTAGGAACTTCCAGTATGCCCTGGATACCTACAATACCAAACCTGCCCTCCATAACCCCCGTATTAAAAGCTCGGGAAAGAACGCCAGAGAGACGGGGAAACCCAATCTGGCAGCTGCTAAATATTCCTACATGAACTAGAACCTGTCATGCGGTAAATCCCGAGAACCGGAAATCTCGAAGACGGATCCCGCTGGAATGACAATAACCGCACTCAAAGGCGGGAGATAGAGACATCCTATTGAAAGGAGACCAGAAACTGTGGCAGCATGGGGCGACATGCCTAGCAGTCACGAGAACCTGGCTGGCTAAGCAACAACAAGGAGGAAAGCACCAACCGTGAAACAAGGCGGACTTATGAGAAGTAACGAGAACCGGGACACATGTCTACGGACCGCCATAGTTAAGTAATACCATAGACGGTATACTAACTGACTAAGAATCTAATTAGGAGTAGATACACCCACCCTGCCACACCCAAAGGGGTTGCAATACTTAACTGCTATAGCTTAGACAGCTACGAGCATAACTACGGGACATACCCGAATAGGACTACAGAAGTAGTGCCTAAATGACTTAAACCTCGGTAACCACAGTAAAGACGTGGGAACGAGCAACGAGGTAGAACATAGAACTGAGTAAGTAAGGAACTCCGAGAGTGGAGAAGCACCTAAATGGATGACAGTCATGTCAAGATGAATGAGAAGCAGCTCTAAGGAGTAGTTATCCAACTAAAGGATCAAAGGAAGAGCCGACAAGGCTAAGAATATAATGCGAACAATACCGTGACCGGTATGAGTTCGCCTGAAAATCGCCTGTATCGCGCACTTGCCACGGCAAGTGCAGTAAAAAAACGGGACTTTTAAGAAGAGCTTTGACAAGTGATCAGTACTTAGCAAGTACCAAGATGGCGAGAGAAGCCAATATAGCACCACAAACCCTAAGAATTTTAAAACGAAACTTTGGAAAGGCCTAACGGCCTGACCACTGGATTAAAGAGCGTACCAGTCAGCAAGAAGCTAGACTCGGTGAGAAGCAACCGGCATTGAAAGGTTGTGAAGAGTTTATTTTCAAAACCAAAAATTTTCTTTCAAAACATAAATTTTCCAAAAACCCCCAAATTCTAAAAACCAAACCAGAGAACCATGGTAAGTTATCATAGGACGATATAAGAGGAGTTGGCAACTGAATACTTCACTTAGGCGTGTGAGCGACACTACAAGTGTACACAAACGAGACATGGGACGACCGCACTCCGAAGGAGCTTGCGGGCCTGATAGACCAATTATGAGTTAGTCGGGTAAGTGGTAACGTATCAATAAGATACTCCATGTATGTATACAAGTAGAGTACGGAACACGGGAAGTAGCCCACTCCATACTACGGACGAAACAGCCAATTCAAACCAAGACAATGGACACCTCTAATGATCGAAGAACACGGTGAAGCTTACCAAGCTAAAAGAGTCAAGAACCCAGTAAGACAACGGACCTAAGGATGTAACGTTAAGAAGTGCGAGAAGCACAGAGTATTAAGTATAGACATTGGATATGTCTCAGAAATCATGAAGGGAACAAATGATAACTGGAATGAATTCCCAACATAAAACAATACGGCGAAGGCCTAAAATGATCATATCAATGTTTGATATACGGGATAGAATTCCCACGGTATACCTCACTGAAGAGAATAACTACCTGACCAAGAAGGTAAAGAAAAGTACCAATAATCTACCCAATAATGGGAGACATTACAACCCTAAATGGGACAGTCAAGTATATAACCACAAGGCGGAGTAAGGAATTGAATATACCCATGAATTCAGGCCAGATGTGATGGCGTAACTCAGTAACACCCAGGAGCAATCCGTGAAGGGTGCCAGAGTCAATAGTAGTTGAACGAAACATCGTGTTGCGAACACAAGTGTTTAAGCGAACACTCGGGTAGAACCCGAAGGGATCCCACGTAACACGGGATACCCTAGATTGCCAGAAGGCATGAATTAATATCAAGTTACTTAAAGGGTATAGACTTATATTAAAATACAAAAGGGCCTTCCATGTACGGAAGTGTGATGAGACAACCATATCAAAGAGCCCAGAAATACCTCCTAACCATTTAATGGCATACGGAGAAGAAGAAACCTATATAAACAGCCGATCAAAGCATGGCTCCAGGCAAGGTGGCTTGTAAGCCGGTAAACCAACTACCATTCGTAGATTTAAACGTTGCAAAATTTATGCATAAAGGCATAAAAAAAAGAATTGTGGAGAACGGACCACTACCTTAGAGTGGGGACACCACTTGTTATTATGGGGCCTAGGGAGGGGCAATTGCGTGAATCCTCCAGAGAAAGGCTACCACCTAAGTATGTAATGTGAAACCGCTAGAGCGGTGTAGTGATACTTGAGCATGAGTTTATTGCCAAGGAGTAATTTGAACAGAGATAGTATGTAGAAAGGCTTTGATAGCTGTGGAAAGAAACCGAGAGGGTAATCGGATGAGTAGTAAACACAGTACGTGTGCAATGTGAATTGCAGAGTAAACAATGCGCAATAAGCGTAGACAATCTAGAGTAGTATATCCTACTGAGCCAAGTAAATGGCAAGCCATAGTATAAATGGCGGGAGTATGTGAGCGGAAGCTAAAGTAGTAGCGGAAGCCATATAAGTGAATGCTGTAATGAGTAAGAACATGGCACGCAGTAAGCGACCATTGTAAGAGTATAACCAGATAATGATATGAAGCTGATGAGAAAATGTGGTTAAGGAGACATACTCATTCCTATCTCATGAGGGATTTACTGTCAAGGGTTTACGCTTCTGCACTCTGTATGACTGAGTGTTTTGGTATTGCACTTGCGCGGTAATGACCGAGTGGGAGAGCAAGGAATTGAGAGATGTCAACGAAGCTTGTTGAGTGAGAATCTAGAGAGATAACCATGCGGCCGTTTGCCAAAGATGCACGAAGAATGTGGGCTGTAACCCACAGGTCCCAGGACCGATGAATGGTAAATGCAGAGTAGTATGAATGAAGAATTATTGTATAGAAACAAGTAAACAAACATAAAATTAATCGAGGAAGCACTACATACTGAGTAGTAGCTTAACCTCAACCAACAATAAGTCAGAAAAAGTAAGTGAATAATCACGAAGGTATACAGTGCTATACGAAATAGGTTTCCAAAGAACTAGAGAGAAAATCTATAACTCATCGAATTCGCATACGGTAAGAGATACCTAGCGACGATTGACAAACCTTTATTCCCAAGTCAAAAGGGATAGAAAGGGAGTGGATAATACATTGAGAATACCAAAAGGGCGAGTTAAGCTCTAGTTATCAGGTCACGCAGCAGAAGCTTGTGGACCGTAATTCAAAGGTTGAGCTTACCTAATAATGTGAGTAATTGGCATATCATAAACGCCTTGAAGCCTTAGAGGCTAGAACCGAACCCAGGTATGAATTAATTAACCGCATCGAAGTTAAAGTACTTCATGATGCCCTTGTTAGTAAACCAATGTTTAGTGATAACATATGGTCGATTACGCGGGCGTAACCCCTTTTAAGGGGGGTAGGGCGAGAAACCGCTTAGAGTATGTTTTACGTATAGCTGCGTAAACTACTATGTGTATAGCACAAAAGAAATAATTTTGATGATTGGAACTTATGTTACATAAACATGTGTACCCATTCATCGTGTAAGCATGAGTATTGTGCATGAGAGATGCGAGTAATGTGTATATAATAAATATGAAAAGAGGAGTAGAGAAACTCCTGGGGAATGAGAATCCCTATAGTATATGTCTAGTGAGATTAGACATGAGACATAATGAGTAGGAATCGGTATGAAACCGATGTATAACCTAGTAGGAAGTGAGTTTCCCTAGGTGATTTTATTTGAGAATGATTGATGGAGTGAGTTCCATCCTTTGGAGTTGTATGTTGTGTGTTTTAAATTGAGTAACAATTTGAGAAAATGAGGTCATGAGTTGCTTAGGTAAAGTAAGCAAAGAAAATTGAGAATGACGGATCACCTAAGTTCTAGAATTAGAGATAAATTAAAATGAACCGTTTTATGATTATGACTAGAAAGAGTAAAAGATAGAAAACGAAAATGTTTGACTATCTGATTGTTTGAAACTGACGTGGGAGGTGGAACTTGATCTGCTAGCGATCAAGGGAAACCGAACACAAATTGGGGTGGAAGGATAGTTCAACACTGATGCTGATCACATCAGGGTTGGATGATTCTTGAAGCTCCCTATAAGTGGTCACAAGTAATCACGTTAAGAAAAGAGGAAGCTACCATAAATTGAATTTGGAGTTGAGTGATGTTTTAAAAAGAATTTTCAAACAAAATTTGAAAAGAATTTTCTTCAAGTATGAATATGGAAATGAAAACTAGTTTTAAACCGCTATCACCCGCCGATGGCTGCGGCCTTAAGTCTTGATGACCGGTAGAACGGTGGGCGTGTATTAGTTTTGAAACCATTGCACCGTACGTGCGGCGGTCCTAAGTGACCGGCTGGGGCGGTGACAGTGTGTGATTTTTCCAAAGGCAGCGGGACAGGGAGAGTACCCTGAGACGACCCTGTATTGAGTGAGTCAACCAGAGTGCCTGAGGATATGTATATGTGTAACGTTTTGATTAGAACCGAAGGGACCGTGGGCCAGAGAGAGTAAGTGCCCAGTAGTCATGAAACGGCCGTGGACCAGAGAGTTTAAGTGTCCAACGTGACCGGTACCTGAGGGATCAGTAAAGTATTACTGAATATGGATTCGAGGACTGTAGTGCCTTCTTGTCTTCGGACCGATTCCATGGAGAGAGTATAACGAGTATTTTTGATTGCTATACATGCTGTGTTATATGTGTGGTATGTGTAGTGTGAAATGAGAATGACTTGTGAAGTCTGTAAGGTTATGCGTGTATTATAACCTTGGCATAGAACGCCTTGAGACTAACCATCTTAGTTTCACCAACTTTGAGGACAAAGTTCCTAAGGGGGGTAGATTTTAATACCCCAGACCTAAAAATGGTGATTAATTTACTCTAATATGATTATTAAGGGCCTAATGGTGCCTAGAGAGTATTGGTAAGAGAATAAAACCAAAAGAAAAGAGAAAACGCTTGAAAAGCGAAAAACGCTAAAACGCGCATTTAATGAGTATAAGAGATATAAAGATCTCGTTAGGGTCCGAGATGGATTCCTAAGGCTTAGATAGGCCTAATTAGTGTACGGGAATGATTCCCGAAGAAAACGGATTCGTAAAACGAGTTAAAAATGCAAACGAGCTTTAAAACGCGTTTTTCGAGAAACCGGGGAAAACATGATTTTAAACGGTTTAATTAACTCGTAATAATTATAGTTAGTTAAATATCTATAATTAGACCATAGTGTGGGTCTAGAGCTATTAAAATTAATTAAACGGCAAAATTCCGGAAAACGGACCCGGTAAATGAATAGTGTCAGAACCGGGAGACGAAACACGTTTAATTCGAAAAGACGAAAAACGACCCGGGCTATTAATTAATGTGGGCTGGTTTTAATTAATAAACATACACCCATTAATAGCTTGCTAGCTATTAAGTAATAAGAGGACAAGTAGATAATAAATAAAGCAAATAGTATAAAGTAAAAAGTAACTTAAATTACTTACCCTCTCACCTTCTCCTTTCTCCATTTCACGATTTGCCCCAGCTCTCTGTAAACTCCTTCTTCCTCCTCTGTACGTGAGGCGATTCCAAACAGCTCACCACCTCCAACTTCTCCTTCCATTATCTTGTTTGATTCTCCACCAAATCACACGAAAATTATACCGTTAGATTCGTATCGGCGAGGGCTACGTTTTCCACCCCTCAAAACCTTGATTCCTCCACTTTCACTTCCATGGGTGTTGGAGCTTTTGAAGCTTGAGGAGCTGATTTTGACTCTCCTTCACCACCTTGATGCCTTAAGGTAACAATAAGTAAGAGCTTAGACCATTTCGAGCTAGTTTTGCAAATTTGGAGAATTTTTGCCCACGTTGGAAATTCTCTTCCGTTTCAGCCGGTTGCACCTTGCCCTTATGGAGTTTTGGAAATGCCCCATTTGATTGCCAAGCTCATCCTTTTGGACTTTCTAAGGTAATACCTAAGCTAAACTTTGAAAACTAGCTCTTTAAAATATTAGGTTGTGTGGGGAAAATTGAAATTGACTTGTTGTTAGGTGTGTGATGGGATATGGTTGTAGCTAGCAACCCATAATCCTTGTTTGGTGTGGAAAACAAGAAGAGAAAGAGGGAACAAGAGAAAGAGGAAGAAGAGGGGGTGAAAACCGAAAATAAATGAGGTAAAGAGCTTACCTTGTGTTAGTTTTATTTGGCTTGTGAAACTGATTTTAGAGTTGAATTAATGCTCTTGAATGGTTGTAGTTATGATACTACAACAGTGTTAGTTGAATGAGATTGTTTTTAATGTGGTTTAAGTGTGCAAATAAACCTAGAAGCTAAGCTAGTGTATATGTGTGAACAAGAGGGAATTTGGTGTATTGTAGTTGTTTGTGCTTCATAACAGGGATGTTAAACTGATCTTGGTGAGCTTTTTAGTGTTGTGGAAATACTTAGGAAAGTAGACAAGCTATGCCAAATTTTGTCTAGGAAACAATGGGCTTGAGTGCGTTAGTACGTAGAGTTGGAATGGAAGGGAAGAAAGGATTGGAAAACTGTAACAGATGAAGAAAATTACAGTGAAATGGGTTTTGTAACAGATGAATGTATAAGTGGTTTTAGGTTAGTTTTGAATACCTAATCAATGTCAAAACATCCTATAATATATGTAGGAAGAGTGGGGAATAAGTTGGTATAAGTTTGGAGTTGAAACAAAGTCAAAAACTTACATATTTTTCAATTTTGCAAGTGGTCCGGGTCTGTAAACTAGGACATAAACCCAGACCAGTGTCAAAACATGGCAGAAGCTTGTAAAACTGAAGTGGTCCGGGTTTGTAACCCAGGACATAAACCCGGACCACACCAAAAATCCACCCGAGAGTGACCAAAAACATTGGTCCGGGTTTGTAAACCCGGATACAAACCCAGACCACCCCATTTTCTTCACAGAAACCATTTTAAAGCCATTCTAAGGTAGGGGCTTGATGGGTAATCATAGTATAAGATAATTATGACTTGATTAAGGATGTTTAAAGGTTATTAAGAGTGTAAACAAGTTTGAGAAGTGATTGAGAAAGTTGTGAGTTTAAGAACACATGAGTAAAACTAAGTTAAACGGAATAACGGGGTGAGTACGGGAGTGGCATTTAATTATGTACCGTATGAGTTTAGTATTAATAATAATGTTTGGAACATTATCAGAGGATCGTGTGTGAACCAAGCATGGTGAGGTGACACGGTAAAAGTAAAAACCCCGGTGAAAGGTATGATTTTCTCATACTCCGCGTGCGAACCGAGTTACGTTGATTTGTGTGTTTGTGTGCCGGCTTAATCAAGATTAAAGCATGAAAATAATCCCTTGTTTGATTATGTATGTCTTGTTGTATGTTGAATGAGCTAACATACTTGTATGCCGGTGTGGTCTAGCGTAGAGTAAAGACCGACTCATAGTGAGTAACGTTTGGCTAGAGACCCATAGATCGGGTCGATGCTTATGATAAAGAAAACGTGCAAACACACAAACTATCCGTTAAAGTATAACTGTAACACCCCTACTATTAATACAGTCATTAACGTCCAATCTCCTTACTCATCAGATACTCGCAGCGGATATATATACTTACATACAATGGGTGATACAATGCCGTTAGTCACCCACGTGACTAACAAGGCTACTGATTCTACATACAGCATCGGTCTGATGGACCGGAATCCCGAGTACTACGAATCTACAATACGTCCTTCGTTTACCACATACTGCTGCAATCTCCATTCAATACAATACTCCAAGTACAATACAATATAATCTACATACCGAGTTTACTAAGATCCTTATACAATATACTAACTCATCCAAGTTCATACATACTTACTTAAGAGGCTACTTACTACCCATTCCTTACACGCTACTTCCCTTTAATGCAAGGGTGCGCTAGTTAGTACACCTCTACCTTCTACTACTACTATCCAATGTAGTCGCCGGTCTCGTGCCTTGACCGCATTCGCTTCGGGTACCTGCACACTAAAAAATGTCCCCCGAAGGGGTCAGCTTTCGCTGAGCATGATAACCGCATACCCCGCGTACTAGTGAGGGTACGCCGACCACTTGGTCGAATACATGCGGTTCATTTTCATACAACATACATGCATACATGCCCGTATACACAACACATGAATACTTACGCAAGCATACACACATACACTTCATTACATACATGGAGTACAATATAACCATCAAATACATACTTACCTTCTTCCGAATACATATACCCAATACGTACACAATTTACAATACGGGTTAGCTTCATTGGTCCACCCGGGTTAATCGGGTGGAGATTACTCTTTTACTCATTACTTCATACATACGCATACATACTCAGTCTCATACTCATACATACTTACTTACTCTTACTCTTACTCATGTTAAGTCGTCGGGACCTCCGGCCGGGGACTACTCCGTCCCACCACCGGGATTTACTTGGTTCACCAATCCAGGATGCTACCCACTTAAGGGATTTGGGCCGTGGACCAGCTTACGAACCAGGAATCGGATCCAACCTCTTGTGTCACCTCATCCTCACGTGGCCGAAGCTATATCGGACTTGTACTCTTCCTATCCAATTTCCTCACTCACTTAAGTTAGGAGTTTGATAGTTAGGAATTAGCACAAGTCCAAGATTCAAGCCCATTTACCAAATTGCCCAATATACATTCATACTAAATATAATACAATACATAAGTACAATACAAGATTCTTTACACCCACATCATCATCATATACATATATTCCATGAATTATACAACTATTGTTCAAGGGGAAAACTTACCAGAACATTGTAAACAAACACAAGTATGTGCATTTAGTCCGGTTCGTGCATTTATCTTATTGGTGGTCAAATAAGCACACAAATCGGTAACCAGATTAGGATACAGGGCATGAAGAAATCATACCCGTTCACCGTCGTATACGTACTACCGGTTCCTTCGAGGATCAACTATTTGATTCCTATACATACATGAAGTTGTATGATTAATGGTCTATCAATAATCCAACTTATTCCTTCATTAATACTCCTAATATATACCTACTACTCCTTTACATTCATGCTTGATTATTATACCCATTCTTTTCTCACTACCTCTTACTCTTGCTTCCTTACCTTTACTACTTCATTTATAATGTACTAACACATATATATGCATATATGTATATAGGCATATATGTACATACCTATACATATGATTGCTATGATCATATGATAAAATACTCTTTTTTTTTTTTTTTTAAGTCAGGACCGGACTTGCGACCGACCTTGCAAGTCCGGTCCATTCCAGTAGCTCAGGTTACGGAAATTTTTCTGGCCGACCGGACTTGCATGTCCGGTCGCAAGTCCGGTCGATTCCAGTAGCTTTCTGACGGGAAAATTTTCTGCTCGACCGGACTTGCAAGTCCGGTCGCAAGTCCGGTCGATTCCAGAAGCTTTCCCGTCTTTGTAATCTGGGCTCGACCGGACTTGCAAGTCCGGTCGCAAGTCCGGTCCGGCCCAGTATTTGCATTTTAATTTCTGTTTTCAGTCCCCTCTTTTACCCATTACTTCCCCATTGTTCCTACATTTAATCCCACATGTTATGACACTAATTAAACCTCCTAATACACCTTAGTTCATCCACCAAACTCCTTACTAAATCCATCAATCAATCTTACACAAATTCCTCACTTCTTTTCCAACCAATGTAACAGTTTTTTGTTTTACCTATGCTACAGATTTTTTGTAACTTCTACACTCAATACTTCCTCCATCAATGTCACTCCTAGCATCCCAAATACTTCCTCTTACCAAGACAATTCATTTCCAAGCAATTGTACCATCTATACCCAAGTCAACATTCATTTTACCAAATCTTACACACTAATTTTTCCCAACTTCTCCATACATTCTTATATCCTTTTGCTACAGATTTTCACACTTCTTGTTTCCCTCACTACAACTACCTCTCTCACTTACAACATACCTACTAACTCCAATACACACCTTGGTTCTCCCATTCACCAAGTCATCCATAAATGTACATTTCCCACCAAAAATTTGCCATAGCTCACCTACTTTTCCTTACTTATCCACATACACATTTTCACCAAATCATTCCTATTCTAGCCACACCCATACAAGGGTCCTACCAGCAATTAAGCAAATATAAATCCATCCCAATACACCAATATTCCATCAAACATCAATACCAATACCCATACACAACCATTTGGCTCCAAGGCCTACAATTCACATACTAATGCACAAATACTCAAACTTACTCACAATTACTCAAACTTCCAATACTACAATACCAATACAATAGTTTAAGTTCTTTTATTTGTTTTCCTATTCCCTTACTCTAATGCATAAATTATTATTAAGAGGGAGCTCTTACCTTGAGCTTATATTCTTCATTCCTTTTCCAATTCTCCTCTTCTTTCTTCCTTGCCCAAATCGGCCATATGGGGAATGGAGTTACCAAACTCCATTCCCACCACCCAAAGCACATAAAACAAGTGCAATTAAACTACTAATCCTTAAATTAGTGCTAATTCATTTAAAGTGTTAAAACACAATTTCTAGGGTTTACCTTTTGAAGCTTTTAAGAGGGGTTTTAGCCCTTGGTTCAAGAAGGTAAATCCACCACCATTGCAAGGTTGATATTATGCTCAAAAGAGAGAGAGAAAATGGAGTGTTACAAAGAGGTAAATCGGTTGCCAAAGGAGATGAAGAAACTTAAGGTTTTCATGGAGATTTTTACCTTGTTGGAAAGAGGAGACTCCAAGCTCCATAATGGTGTGCTTTTCTCTTTCAAATGGGGAAACCCATGGAGATGAACTTCCTCATTTTGAAATTTCGAAAAGAGGGAAGTGTAGAGGAAGTGAGGGGAGCAAGAATATATATTATTTTTGCATTTGGAGCTCACATGGAGTGGAGCATGGGAGAGAAGTGAGAGTTGCCATTGTAGCCATGTTGAGAGCTTCAAAATCGGCTGAAGGAAAGGGAGGGGGAGTTCTCACGGTTGGAAGAAGGAGAATAGGTGAGAGAGTAGAGAATGAGAGGTGAGAGAAAAAGGTGGTTGCTTTTGCTTTAGTACTTTTTCTTCCTTTTTGCTTTTTGACCTCTTATTTAATTAGCTAGTTGTGTGAGTGTGTGTGTGAGGGAGTTATTTAACTGTTAAACCGGCCCCCTTACTGTTATACTAGCTGGAGCGTTTTTCATCTTTTACAGAAACGCTCGTTATTTTGCCCGGTTTTGGTACTATTCACTAACCGGGCTCGTTTTTCCGGAATTTTCTTGTTTAATTATTTTCATTAGTTATTAAGCTTCCACAAATGCTTAATAATTATTATTTAATGATTATAATTTTTACGGGTCCGTTTGACCACTAGAAGTCACGTTTTCGGGTTTCCTCGAAAAACGTGCTCTAAAGCTCTATTAGCGTTTTAATTCGTTATTTGGATCCGTTTTCTTCGGGAGTTGTTCCCTTATATTTATTTAGACTCAATTAAGCCTTTAGAATCCTTTAATACTCCAAACGAGGTCTCGTACCTCCTTTGGTTACTTAACGCTTATTTAGCGTTTTCCGCTTTTTAAGCGTTTATTTATTTCTTTTGGATTTATTTTTCCTTACTACATTAATTTGGGTACCATTAGGCCCTTAAATACATATTAGATTAGTTTTAATCTCTATATTTAAGTTCGGGGTATTTCAATCTACCCCCCTTAGGAACTTTGTCCTCAAAGTTGTTCGGTTATGGGATTGCTGCTTACTCCTTCTTACTTGTCTAATGCCAAAGCATACCTTCTTCCTTACCATTCCCAAATCCTCAAGGTTCCTTCATACCAACCATACCATACCATGTATACAATAATTACTCCAATCCATATTCCACCATCCGGTTCCTCATTACAATTCTATACATACATACAGTGCAAGCTATTCCCAAAGCAATGCAATACACTACAATCCCTCAGGCACTACGGTCATCTAGACACGGGACTCCTCTATGTCCCGCTGCCCTTGGAATAATACAACATGCTACACTACTACCTTCTCCGGTATACGCTTCTAACACCTCCTCATTCTCCATACTAAGACTATCTTTCAATACTACTAATTAGAAGTTCCTAAAACACACAACTCCGAATTCCATTTATTCGTCACTTCTATCCTATGTGATTCTTGTGACCACTTAAGGGGACTTCAAGATCATTCGACCCTGATGTGATCAGCATCAGTGTTGAACTATCTTTCCACCCCAATTTGTGTTCGGTGTCCCTTGATCTGATCAGGATCAAGTTCGACTTCCCACAGTTCAAACAAGCAAATAATTCAATTATTTTCATGTTTTATCTTTTTACTCTTCCTAGTCATTCATACATCTCCAAAGGATGGAATCAGTCCATCAATCATCCTCACTCTATTTCCGAAATGCTTTACTCCATGGTTCATCCTAGTGCTCATTTCTTCGACCTTCACTACTTCATCCATTACTCACCATCATATCCTATATTCTAACTAAGGAATATACCTTTATAAGATTTAATTGACTACAATTGTTTCAAATATTTTACTTACGATTCCACTACTCATAAACTTCATTCATCTACTATCCTCATTCATTTCGTGCTACTTCTTCGGTGGTTACAATACTTGTGGAGCTCCGTCCACTACTCATTACTTTTCTTTTACTAATACTCTTACACTGGTGTTACAAGATAGGTACGTTCCTCCTATGGTATTTGCATGTTTAATGCCTAGTTACCATAATTACAATATGAATGAGTACTTATGTTTGTTTAACATAGTACCAATCATCAATTTGATCCTCATTTGTGCTATGCACATTACGGTTTAAGTGTTTTATTCATAAAACTTACATTAAGCGGTTTTCGCTCTACCCCCCTTAAAAGGGATTACGCCCACGTAATCTACCGTGTGTTATTATTATTAAACATTGGTTTAATCAATTTGGGCAATCTGAAGCGTTTAGCTTCACTACGGTACATTATACAATATACTCTGGTCAAAGGGTCTCAACCATACCAATGGTTTAGTCTTTGCACCAAGGATTTCTATATGAGTTTATTTACTCATCATTAATTCGGTTCTAGCCTATTAGGCTTCAAGGCATTAATAGCCATTTGCTATACTTACTAGCTGGGGCCCACTAGCTTCTGCTGCGCGACCCTGATAACTCGGGTTATTTACCCTTCGTGCTATCCTTAATGTACTATGCATCACCTTTTTTTCCGTCTAATATGGGCATAAGGTTTATTAAACAAATGCGGTATTCTTTTACCGTGTTTGAACTCAATGAGTTTAAGGTTTATAACCGGCTCTCTGGTAATCTTCTGCACATGCTATTCGTGCTTCCACGATTATTCGTTAAGCTCCTCCGACTTATTGTCGGGCGAGGTTAAGTCACTACTTAGTTGTAGTGCTTCCTCTGGTGTCACTAGCTTCTGAATTCTACCAGTTTCCCTGGTTCAGTACAAGTGTTCTTTACTTGTGTGACCTTGCATCTCTATGCGTCGGTCCTAGTGACTTTCTTACGTCTCTTTTCACTCTTCATTCCGTTGGAATTCACACTTTGTGATTGTTAGTGTATTGTACACTCTTCGTGCTTCTTTGGCCTTAGGCCGCACGGTTTGTTGCTAAGCTTGCTGAACTGGCTAGTGCCGTGTTTGTTGGTGAAAAGAAAGGTTTTACTACGGTTTACATTCTCCATATCCCTAGCCATCCCATTAGATCATTAGCTGCACAAGTGCAATACCAAAACACTCAGTCATACAGAGTGCAGAGGCGTAAACGCTTGACAGTAAGTCACTTATGTGATAGGAAGGAATATTTCTGTCTGTCATTTCATACTTATACTCCGTGTTATTGCTTACTACTCCCTCATAGCGGTCGCTTGTTGCGCACCGTGTTCTTACTCACTGTACGACATTGTCTTTACTGTTTCTGTTACTGTGATAGTTTCTCTTTACTCATTGCCATGGTCATTGGCACCATTTCCTTATGGTGTGTACACTGAGGGTTTCCCCTGTTCGTGTATGACGGTTGTCGTAGCATACCGCAATATTATTAACTTCCCATTGTGGGGATGTTTTATTTCAATTTAGGTTTCATGTGTAGGTTAGCTTACCTCACATTTTATCATCATTTATGATATAGTTTACCAAGTATCTTGGTTGATAACGGATGAAGTAATTTATCGGGTTACAAGCTCTCTTGAGCGCTGGTCATTCGTGGTTTTCAATGTGTATTCACATTGATTGTTTTGACAATTACTGTCTTTCCAGTGTTGGGCACTAATGATAGGCTCTAGCTGTGTAGTTTACTCTGTCATTGATAATGAAAGTTCTTGTTGAGGGGTTGTCTCCACTCATAGGTCTCATGACAAGGTTGGCTATGTTGGTGTTTACACAATGGTTTACCACATGCTTGGGTGCATGTGGAGTATACTTACTCCTTTAAGTCGTAATGGTTTGGAAATCTCATTTCCTTATTCCATCGCCCCTTGGCAATATCTATTGCGTGGTTTTATTGTTATAGTAGGTGGAAGCCTTTTCTAAGGTTTCACATCATCACCACATTGGTGGTCTTCGGTTAACGAGGGGTACTTTCCCTTGGGTTCTCGTAGTGTCCAAGTGTGGACTAGGCCATTGTTGGCATAATCATGATTCTTATGCCTCTGTGTACAATTGCTACAGAAGGCATGAGGGGTATTTAACTCCGTCAGCTGTATACTAGACTGGTGCTCTAGTGACAGTGACACTGAGGTGGCCATTACCATAAGCCACTCAGGATGTTGGGTTGGATTTATGGTCCAGTTGTTGATTTCTTGTCGTATGAGGCAATATCTCTTGTAGGTCTTGTTAACAATTGGTGCCGGTTTTGCAACCGTTTAAGTTTATATAACGTATTTGGTTTACAACTTCTGAGTCGTATTGCTACAAGCTATGCTTTTTGCAAGCTGTTTATACATGTTTCCACTCCTTGTATACCGTCATAGGTTGGAGATATTATTGGGCTCCATGGTAAGTCGTGGCATCACGCTTCCGTTCATAGGAGACCCTTTAGGCAATCAGGTGTTAATAGGCCTCTCAGTATTTTAGGGCATTTCCTGTTAAGTGAAATCCCTTCGGTGTTTTAACCGAGTGTTCATTTTAACTCTCGTGCTTTTACCATGTCGCTGTCGTTCGACTGTGTCTTCTTGTGGTGTTGTGTTTGAGTCGTCCCCTTTTGGGTTGTAACGTCTCCCGTTCTTGGGTAGACTGTTTACACTTGCTCCTAGTGCTTGGGACTAGGTTTGATATCCCCTTCAATGATGGAGTGTACTTGTGGTAATCTTGGGGTTGCTCTTGGGAATTCCGTCCCGTTTGTTGAGCATTGTGATGTTCACACTATAGGCGATTGCCTTGCTGTGTTTAGGCTGAGTATACTTCCCAGCAGTCATGTAACTGCTTGGATTCTTTGAGACATATCCAATGTCTACACTTATTAGTCTGTGCTTTTTGCACTTCCTAGTTCTTACTCCTTATCTTCAGATGGATTCTCTGAGTTCCTTTATGCTTGATCCTCTGAGGTGTCCAGCTGTCTTGGGTTGAACTTACTGATGGCCCGTAGAACGGAGTCGACTACTTCCCGTATGTCGTACACTACATGTGCACATACGTGGGGTACCATGTTGATACGTTGCCACTTACCCAACTATATGTCGGGCCCGCAAGCTCCTTCGGAGTGCGGTTGTCCCACATCCCGTAACGGGTACACTCGTAGTGTTCGTCACACGCCTAGGTGAAGTATTCTGTTGCCAACTCCTCTTGTATCATTCTATGATACTCACCATAATCATGTTGGTTCGGTTTTAAAATTCAAGGTTTTTTAAAAGAAGGTGGTTTTGAAAGGAAAATTTTGGGTTTTAAGAACAATGGTTCGGTGTTAAAAGAAATCTCTCATGGCATAGCCATGTTTGAGGTCTTGACCAAGTCTAGCCTCTCGCTGACTGGTATGTTCTAAATACCGTGGTCGGGCCGTTAGGCCTTTCCAAGGTTCCATACGTCTGGTTGTTAGGATGTGTGATCCTGTGATTGTTTCGTTACAGTCACCGTACATTACTATGTACTTGTGACGTATTAGTGTTCCTTTACATATCTTTGTCTTTACTGCACTTGCCGTGGCAAGTGCGTGGTACTGGTGGTTTTTGGGTAATCTTATACTAATCTTGGTAGGGTTTCCATTTGTGTTTGTTAGTCTTGTCGACTCTTCCTTTGATCTTATTGATCTTCAATTGGTATGCTCGCTCCTTTAGGTAGCTTCTAGGTGGTCTAGACATGGCTGTCGTAGACCTGGGTACTCCTCCACTCCTTGGAGGTTCCCGTTCTATTTGGTTTAGTGTCGCTCCTTGTGGCTCGTTCCCACACATCTGTGGCGGTCACTGAGTCTTCCTTGTTTAGGCACTACTCTTGTAGTCCTATTGGATTACATTCCATGGTTGTTCTTGTAGTTGTCTGAGCTATGTTGGCCAGGTATTGCAACCTTAATGGCGTCGTAGTTTTGGAGTAGACCGCTCCGACTATGTCCTTAGCCAGCTAGTATACCGTTGGTGGTATTATTCAAGTGTTACTATCCGTAGACTTGTGTCTCGGGTTCCGTTATTACTCCTTTTTCCATTCCGTTGCACGGTTAGTGCTTCTTTCCTGCTGTTGGTTGACTAGCTAGGTTTCGCGACTGCTAAGCATGTCGCCCCATGTTGTTGTAAGTTGCAGCCTCCTCGTGGTTGGAGTGCTCATTCTGCCGCTATTAAGTGCGGGTGTTGTGGTTCAACCGGGGACTATCTCCGGGACTTCCAGTTCTTGGAATCTACTACATGTCGGTTCTTGTTTACTGTGTGATTGCTTCACAACTGCCAGATCGGGTTTCCCCGAGTATGAGAGGACTTTCCTTCTCTCTGGCGTCCTTTCCCAAGTTATACAGTGGGGTTTGCGGCGGGCGGGACTGGTAGTGTAGGTATCCGGTACTCACCGGTTGTTCCTAACTAGCATATCTCTAATGCTAACACTCAGCCCTTAGCCCTAAGTTTCTAATTCCTAACTCGGTATTCCTAAGCTCGGTATTTCCAGTCATCAGAGCGATACTTCACTCTGATACCACTTTTTGTAACACCCCCTATTAATACAGTCATTAACGTCCAATCTCCTTACTCATCAGATACTCGCAGCGGATATATATACTTACATACAATGGGTGATACAATGCCGTTAGTCACCCACGTGACTAACAAGGCTACTGATTCTACATACAGCATCGGTCTGATGGACCGGAATCCCGAGTACTACGAATCTACAATACGTCCTTCGTTTACCACATACTGCTGCAATCTCCATTCAATACAATACTCCAAGTACAATACAATATAATCTACATACCGAGTTTACTAAGATCCTTATACAATATACTAACTCATCCAAGTTCATACATACTTACTTAAGAGGCTACTTACTACCCATTCCTTACACGCTACTTCCCTTTAATGCAAGGGTGCGCTAGTTAGTACACCTCTACCTTCTACTACTACTATCCAATGTAGTCGCCGGTCTCGTGCCTTGACCGCATTCGCTTCGGGTACCTGCACACTAAAAAATGTCCCCCGAAGGGGTCAGCTTTCGCTGAGCATGATAACCGCATACCCCGCGTACTAGTGAGGGTACGCCGACCACTTGGTCGAATACATGCGGTTCATTTTCATACAACATACATGCATACATGCCCGTATACACAACACATGAATACTTACGCAAGCATACACACATACACTTCATTACATACATGGAGTACAATATAACCATCAAATACATACTTACCTTCTTCCGAATACATATACCCAATACGTACACAATTTACAATACGGGTTAGCTTCATTGGTCCACCCGGGTTAATCGGGTGGAGATTACTCTTTTACTCATTACTTCATACATACGCATACATACTCAGTCTCATACTCATACATACTTACTTACTCTTACTCTTACTCATGTTAAGTCGTCGGGACCTCCGGCCCGGGGACTACTCCGTCCCACCACCGGGATTTACTTGGTTCACCAATCCAGGATGCTACCCACTTAAGGGATTTGGGCCGTGGACCAGCTTACGAACCAGGAATCGGATCCAACCTCTTGTGTCACCTCATCCTCACGCGTGGCCGAAGCTATATCGGACTTGTACTCATTCCAATTTACTCACTTAAGTTAGGAGTTAGATAGTTAGGAATTAGCACAAGTCAAGATTCAAGCCACATTTACAAATACAATGCCCAATATACATTCATACTAAATATAATACAATACATAAGTACAATACAAGATTCAGTTACACCACATCATCATTCATATACATATATTCCATGAATTATACAAACTATTGTTCAAGGGAAACTTACCAAGAACATTGTAAACAAACACAAGTATGTGCAATTTAGTCCGGTTCGTGCATTTATCTTATTGGTGGTCAAATAAGCACACAAATCGGGGTAACCAGATTAGGATACAGGGCATGAAGAAATCATACCGTTCACCGTCGTATACGTACTACCGGGTTCCTTCGAGGATCAACTATTTGATTCCTATACATACATGAAGTTGTATGATTAATGGTCTATCAATAATCCAACTTATTCCTTCATTAATACTCCTAATATATACCTACTACTCCTTTACATTCATGCTTGATTATTATACCTGTAACAGCCCAGTCTTAACCCACATGTGAGATATTGTCCGCTTTGGGCCGCAGCCCGCACGGTTTTGTTTCTGAGGGTGATGTACTCACACCACTCAAAAGGCCTCTCACAAGGGGAGAGTATCCCCACCTATAAGGTGTGGTTCGTGCGCTCTCCCGGTCGATGTGGGAGGTGACCCCTACTCTGGGTATCACACTCTACCCCCCTTGGGAGCCCAGCGTCCTCGCTGGCACACCGACCTGGGCCTGGCTCTGATACCATATGTAACAGCCCAGTCTTAACCCACATGTGAGATATTGTCCGCTTTGGGCCGCAGCCCGCACGGTTTTGTTTCTGAGGGTGATGTACTCACACCACTCAAAAGGCCTCTCACAAGGGGAGAGTATCCCCACACCTATAAGGTGTGGTTCGTGCGCTCTCCCGGTCGATGTGGGAGGTGACCCCTACTCTGGGTATCACACTATTTTAATACCCCGGATCTAAAAAATGGTGATTTAATTACTCTAATAAAATTATTAAGGGCCTAATGGTGCCTAAAGAGTATTGGTAAAAGAATAAAACCAAAAGAAAAGAGAAAACGCTTGAAAAGCGAAAAACGCTAAAATGCGTATTAAATTTAAATAAGAGATATAAGATCTCGTAAGGGTCCGAGATGGATTCCTAAGGCTTAGTTAGGCCTAATAAGTATACGGGAATGATTCCCGAAGAAAACGGATCCAAATAATGGATTAAAACGCTAATTAAGCATAAAAGCACGTTTTTTCGAGAAAACCCGAAAACGTGACTTTAAATGGTCAAATGGACCCGTAAAAATTATAGTTGATTAAATAACTATAAATAAATATTAATGGAAGCTTAATAACCATTAAAATTAATTAAACGAGAAAATTCCGGAAAACGGACCCGGTAAATGAATAGTGACTAACCGGGAGACGAAACGCGTTTAATTCGAAAAGTCGAGAAACGACCCGGGCTATTAATTAACGTGGGTCGGTTTTAATTAATAAGTGTACACCCATTAATAGCTTGCTAGCTATTAAGTAATAACAAGACAAATAAATAAGTAAGAAAGCAAATAGTATAAAGCTAAAAAGTGTAAAGTAAAAAGTAAGTTACTTATCTTATCACTTCTCCTTCTTCACTCACGTAATGAATTGCTCCAGAATTTTGCAAACTTCTTCTTCTTCCTCTGTGACTCGCGCGACACCAACAGCACCAGCTCCCTCCTTCTTCACCTCCATCTTACTCATTCCTCCACCAAATCACACGAAATTGGTACCGTTGAACTCGTATCGGTGAGAGCTTCGATCTCCACCCATCAAAGTTTCGTTTCCTCCGTTTTCATCTCCATCGACGTGAGAGCTTTTGGAGTTTGAAGAGTAGATTTCAACCCCTCTTCTCTTCCTTAATGCCTTGAGGTATTAATAAGTAAGTATTGAGATCATTTCAAGCTTGTTCTTCCATTTGTGAGATTATTTTCTCCACGTTGAAAACCCTCCTCATTTCAGCCGAACCGCACGTCTTTGTGGGGGTTTGGAAACTGCTCCATTTGATTGTCAAGCTACTCATTTGGTTATTCTAAGGTAAAACCTAAGTTAAACCTTGAAAACTAGCTCCTTGAATATATATTAAGTTTTGTGGAGGAAAAACAAATTGATTGTTGAATGTGTGTGATGGGCGGTGGTTGTAGTTGGCAATCAATAGCCCTTGTGTGGTGAGGAAAACAAGAAGAAAGGGAGAGCAAGAGAAAGAGGAGGAAGAGAAAGAAAACAGAAAACAAACAAGGTAAAAACTCACTTTGAGTTAGTTTGTCTTCTTGCAAAACAGATTTTTGTAAGTGGTGTGGATGACCTTGTATTAGTGTAGTTGAGATACTACATTTTAATGATGAATGAAGCTGTTTTAATGTTGCTTAAGTGTGGGAATTAAGCTTGAGTCTAAACTAGTGCATATGTGTGAACAAGTGAAATTTGGTATATTGTGGTTTTGATGTTTAAACCAAACAGAGGAGAAGAAGTGTTTGTGAGCATGTTTAGTGTGGTGAAAGTGCTTAGTAAAGCAAGCAGTGCTGTCAAATTTTACTTGGAAACCAAGGGTGATTAAGAGTGTGAAACCTAGGAAAAACTAGGCATGTTTCGAATATTAAAGTGAGTGGTAAATCACTTGGAATTTTGAGAAGAGGAAGAGTAAGGTTCTTGGAGTAGAACTGAGAGGAAAATAAGGTCATTTGGGAGTTAGGTATGGCATCAGTATGTGAGGTTTGAATGGTTTTAAGAAGAAACCAAAATCTGTTACAAATTTGATAGAAAAACAACTAGAAAACTAGCTTGAAAGTGTAAATAATTTAAGTGAAGTTAACTAGGATGGTGAGTGTATTTGGTGCGTGATTTAAGATGGTTTAAGTGAGTAAATAGGTGCTTAAACATGAGGATTATAGTTGGTGGAGATTGGGTAATCAATGGTGAAAGAATGAACCTGTAACAGAGTTGGAAAATTGCAAATTTGCAAAATCTGTAGCAGGGTCCGGGACCTAGGTCCAGGACCAAGTCCCGGACCACCCCTATTTTACCCCCCGAGAGTTGTTTGTTTGTTCGGTCCGGGTCTTAACCCCATGAGCAAGTCCCGGACCATGTGCACTTTTCAACCCGAGAATTCCCTGCTATGTTGGTCCGGGTCCTAGTTCCATGCCCAAGTCCCGGACCACATACCATTTTTAAACCGAGATTTTCCCTGCATTATGGTCCGGGACTTAGCTCCAGAATGAAGTCCCGGACCAAAGTGAAATAATGCCCGAGAGTTATGCCTTATGATGGTCCGGGACTTAGGGTGGGGACCAAGTCCCGGACCACCCCCAGAAACCTACAGAGAGTATTTTAAAAGTTGTAAATGATGGGGGTTTGAATGTTAATGATGTTAGATGATGTTTAGGCCTTGTTTGGTGGCATGTAAAGGCCCTAGGAAGTGTAAGAAAGTGTTAGAAGTGATTGAGAAGTGAGAACTCAATTTAATAAAAGTGAAACCGAGATAACGGGATAACGGGGTAACTACGGGAGTAACATTTAATTATGTTCCGTATAAGCTTAGTATTAACAATAATGTTTGAAACATTATCAGAGAACCGTGCGTGACCCGAGCTTGGTGAGATGCCACGGTAAAGTAAAAACCCCGGTGAAAGGTATGATTTTCTCATGCCCCGTATGCTAACCGAGTTACACTGATTTGTGTGTTTGTGTGCCGGCTTAATCAAGATTAAAGCATGAAAATAATCCCTTGTTTGATTATGCATGCATTGTTGTATGTTGAATGAGCTAACATACTTGTATGCCGGTGTGGTCTAACTTAGTGCATAGACCGACTCTTAGTGAGTATTGACTGACTAGAAACCCGTTGAACGGGTAGTCACATAACCAATGGTATTATGCAAACACACACAAGCTATCGATTAAAGTATAACGATAACACAAACATATGAACTCCCTAAAATGTGAGGAGATGTACGGGTTGAGTATATACCCGATAACGGTTAGAGAACCTTATTGAAACAATCCACGAAATAAATATGAGTGGAGAGATAAACGACCTCCATCGAGAGGATTGAAGTTAGGCCAATAATGTAAACATATAAGAAAGGTAAAAGAGACCTAAGGGACTATGTGACTCCCTTGAGATACGGTCGACCTCTTATATGAGGATTTTACCCGGTATAAGAAAATATCCGAATGTACAAGCATATGATTGTGAGGGTAACACTTAAACCTAAGATTACCCGAATTTAAGTAAAGTTCCCAAAGTCATTAGAAACATCGAGAGTGATGCTTCTAGACTAATATACAAGATATAATTATAACTCCGAGAGAGGAGTATATGGGAATGTGAGTAGTCCGAGAGTAGTCGGACCTAAGTAAAAGAGATAGGAACTAAGAGAGAGTTCCGTGAGCTAGTTGAACCTTCCCACCATGCTAGACCCAGAGTAGGGTCGAAACCGGGGAAGTAAGACTATGCTAGAGAGCCATGAGTTTTGGCTTAAGTATGTAAAGAGAGTAACAAGCGTGATGTAGGAGACCTGTAGTGTCTCGAGAATCTACAAGAGCTTGAGTATGAATAACCCAAGAGTGTGGGTGAGATAATGAGTATAAATAACCCGAGAGAAAGGGGTGAGAATGTATGAGTAACCCGAGAGAATGGGTAAGTATAAGAATGAGTAGCCCAAGAGAATGGGTGTGTATACGAATAAGTAACCCGAGAGAGCGGGTGAGGTATTGAATAAGTAAACAAGGCATAGTGAGGAATAACCCTCAATGCCTAAGGGTAACCAGTTACCACTAACAACATTGTTATGTTAGTTAGGAATCGTGTTCCGTGATTGGATGTAGATTCCTTGTGTGATATACATATATTTGTATTGCCATGATGCATGTTGTTTGATTAAAATGAACTCCATGTATATCCGACCCAAAGTAGTCGGCGTACCGCGGTTAGCACGCGGTATATGCGAATTTCATGCGCAGCGAAGCTGACCCCCTAGGGGGAACGTTTTTAGTGTGCAGGTACTTGAAGCTGGCCACCGTTCGAGAGAGTAGGACGGGGACTGCTGTGAGCATGGGTAGTTAGATTGTAATTACTTATGCGTTTGAATAAGGTGTAAGTCCGAGTATGTTATCGGCATCCGTATAAGTAGACTCGGTATAGTAAATAAGTGAAATGTTATGGTATTTGTATGAAGTACTCGGTTGTTCCAGTCCATCAGACCGTTACTGTATGTGAGTCAGGCCTGGTTAGCCACGAGGGTGGCTAACGGCGTTGTATCACCCTCTGTTGTATTTGAATTCCGCTGCGAGCTTAATGGTAAATGTAACAGTTTAAGAGTTAATGATGAGATTAGCAGTTGGGGTGTTACAAAAATGGTATCAGAGCGAAGTATCGCTCTGATGACTGGAATACCGAGCTTAGGAAATACCGAGTTAGGAATTAGTGACTTAGGGCTATGGGTTGAGTGGTAGCGTGAGAGATGCGCTAGTTAGGAACTTCCAGTGTGACCTGGATACCTACAATACCAGACCCGCCCTCCACAACCCCCGCATTAAAAGCTTGGGAAAGAACGCCAGAGAGACGGGGAAACCCAATCTGGCAGTTATTTAATATTTCATTCTGAACTAGAACCTGTCATGCGGTAAGTCCCGAGAACCGGAAAGCCCGGAGACGGATCCCGCTGGAATGACAATGACCGCACATAATGGCGAGAGATTGAGAAATCCTAATCCAAGGGAACCAGAATCTACGGCAGCTTGGGGCGACATGCTTAGCAGTCGCGAGAACCTAGCTAGCCGAGCAGCAACAAGAAGAAAGCACCAACCGTGCAACAAGGCGGACTCATGAGAAATAATGAGAACCGGGACACAAGTCTACGGACCGCCATAGTTAACTAATACCATCAATGGTATACATATTGACTGAGAATCTAGTCAAAGGTAGATGCACCCACCCTGCCACACCCAAGAGGTTGCAATACTTAACTGATACAGCTTAGACAGCTTCGAGCATAACTACGGGATATACCCGAATAGGACTACAAAGTAGTACCTAAATAAGCTAAACCTCGGTAACCACAGAAAGACGTGGGAACGAGCAACGAGGCAAAGCCTAGAATTAAAGTAATTAAGGAACTCCGAGAATGGAGAAGCACCTAAGGAATGACAGTCATGTCAAGATGAATGAGAATCAGCTCCAAGGAGCAGTTATCCAACTAGGGGATCAAGGAAGAGCCAACGAGGCTACCAAATATGTGAACAATACCGTGACCGGTATGAGTTAACCCAAAAACCGCCAGTACCGCGCACTTGCCACGGCAAGTGCAGTAATAGCGGGACCAATAAGAAGAGCTTTGACAAGCTATCAGTACTTAGCAAAGTACCAGAATGGCGAATGAAGCCAATATAGCAACTCGAACCTTAAGAATTCTGAAATGAAACCTTGAAAAGGCCTAACAGCCTAGTCACTGTATAAAGAACATACCGGCCAGCAAGAAGCTGGACTGGATAAGAATCAGCCGGCATTGAAATGCCATGAAGAGCTTATTTTTAAAACCCGAATTTTCTTTCAAACATGAATTTTCCAAAAACCCCCGAATTTTTAAACCAAACCAGAGAATCACGGTAAGTCATTATAGGACCATATAAGAGGAGTTGGCAACAGAATACTTCACTTAGGCGTGACCGACACTACAAGTGTACACAAATGAGACATGGAACGACCGCACTCCAAAGGAGCTTGCGGGCCTGACAGACCAGTTATGAGTTAGTCGGGTAAGTGGTAACGTATCAATAAGATACTCCATGTATGTATACAAGTAGAGTACGGAACACGGGAAGTAGCCCACTCCATACTACGGACGAAAGAGCCAATCCAAACCAAGACAGTTGGATATCTCGAATGATCGAAGAATACAAGAAGCTTACCAAGTTAAGGGAGTCAAGAATCCAGTAAGATGATGGATCTAAGAATAGCGTTAATAAACGCGAGAGGCACAAGTATTACACAGACATTGGAAATGTCTCAGGAAATACCTAATAACTGGGTGAATACCAGTGTAAATAATACGGCGAATGCCTAAATGAACTTATTAATGTACGATAAACGGGATAGAATTCCCACTTTATACCTCACTGAAGAGAATAATGACCTAACCCAGAAGGTATTAGAAGGTACCAAGGATCTACCCAATAATGGGAGACATTACAACCCTAAACGGGATAGTCAAGGACATAGCCGCAAGGCAAAGTCACAACTGAACATAACCATAAGTACAAGCCAAATGTAATGGCATTACTCTGTAACACCCAGGAGCAATCCGAGAAGGGTGCCGGAGTCAACAGTAGTTGAACGAAACATCGTGTTGAGAACACAAGTGTTAAGTTAAACACTCGGGTAAAACCCGAAGGGATCCCACGTAGCACAGGACCCTAGATTGCCAGAGGGCATCAACAAATATCAAGTTGTTTTAAGGGCCTTCCATGTACGGAAATGTGGTGAGACAACCACATCAAGAGCCCAGTAATACCTTCCAAACCATTTAATGACATATGGTAAAGGAGAAACCTATATAAACAGCTCGCATGGAGCATGACTCGAGGCAAGGTGGCTTGTAAGCCGATAAAACCAACTACAATACGTAGATCCAAACATTGTAAAACATATGCATAAAGGCACAAGAGGAACAGGGGTGAATGAACCACTACCTTAGAGTGGGGATACCACTTGTGATTATGGGGCCTATGGAGCGGCATTTGCGTGAATCCTCCAGAGAAAGGCTACCACCTAAGTATGTAATGTGAAACCGCTAGAGTGGTGTAGCAAAACTTGAGCATGTGTATATTGCCAATGAGTATACGAACTATAGTAGAGTAATCAGTTGAGTAGTGAACACTGTATGTGTACCATATGAACTGCAGAGTAAGCAGTGCGCAAGTGCGCAGAGAGATTTAAAGAGTAGTGTATGTTGTTGAGCCACAGTGTAAATGGCGTGAACACCTGGGCGGAAGCTAAAGTAGTAGCGGATGCCATGAAAATGAGAAAGACCAAGGTACGCAGTGAGCGACCATTGTGAGAGTATATTCAGATAGTGATCAGAAGTTGATGAGAAAATGTGGTAATGGAGACATGATCATTCCTATCTCATGAGAGATTTACTGTCAAGGGTTTACGCTTCTGCACTCTGTATGACTGAGTGTTTTGGTATTGCACTTGTGCGGTAATGATCAAGTGGGAGAGCCAGGAATTGAGAAATGTCAACAAGCCTGTTGAGTGAGAATCTAGAGAGGTAACCGTACGACCATTGGCTAAAGATGCACAAAGAACGTGGGCAGTAACCCACAGGGCCCAGGATCGATATGTGGAAAATGCAGGGTAGTATGAATGAAGAACTCTGGCACAGAACCAAGAAACAAACATAATCCATGAGCCACTATTAAATGAGGAAGCACTACATGCTAAGTAGCAGCTTGACCTCAACCGACAATAAGACGGGAAAAATATGTGAATAATCACAAAGGTATACAGTGTTAAGATTTCCAGAGAATTGGAGAGAAAATCTATAACTCATCGAATTCGCATACGGTAAGAGATACCAAGCGACGATTAAAATACATTGAGAATACCAAAGAGCGAATTAAGCTCTAGTTACCAGGTCACGCAGCAGAAGCTTGTGGACCATGATTCAAGGTTAAGTATACCTATGTCATAAACCCCTTGAAGCCTTAGAGGCTAGAACCGAACCCGGTTATGAGTTAATTAACCATACTGAAGTTAAAACACTTCATGATACCCGAATTAATGAACCAATGTTCAGTAATAACATATGGTTGGTTACGCGGGCGTAACCCCTTTTAAGGGGGGTAGGGCGAGAAACCGCTTAGAGTATGTTTTACGTATTGGTGCGTAAACTACTAGGTGCATAGCACAAAAAGAAATTGTTTTGATGATTGGAACTTATGTTACATAAACATAGATAACCATTCATTGTGTAATAATGAGCATGGTGCATGAGATATGCAAGTAATGAGAATATAATATTTATGAAAAGAGGAGTAGAAAGACTCCTAGGGAATGAGAATCCCTATAGTATATGTCTAGTGAGATTAGACATGAGTCATGATGAGTATGAATCGGCATGAAACCGATGTGTAACCTAAGAGGGAGTGAGTTCCCTAGGTGATTTTATTTGAGAATGATAGATGGAGTGAGTTCCATCCTTTGGAGCTGCATGTTATGTTTTTAAATTGAGCAACAATTTGAGTAAGAGGCCACAAGTATGGAATGCCTAGGCAAGGTAAGTGAAACAAATAGAGAATAATGGATGACTTAAAGTCCCATGATAAAGATAAATTGAAACAGATTGTTGTTTTGAATACGACTAGAAAGAGTAAAAGAAAACGAAAATGTTTGACTATCTGATTGTTTGAAACTGACGTGGGAGGTGGAACTTGATCTGCTAGCGATCAAGGGAAACCGAACACAAATTGGGGTGGAAGGATAGTTCAACACTGATGCTGATCACATCAGGGTTGGATGATTCTTGAAGCTCCCTATAAGTGGTCACAAGTAATCACGCCAAGAAAAGATACAGCTACCATAAATTTGATTTGGAGTTGTGTGATGTTTTAAAAAGAATTTTCAAACAGATTTTGAAAAAGAATTTTCTTCAAGTATGAAGATGGAAACGAAAACTGGTTTTGAAACCGCTATCACCCGCCGATGGCTGAGCCTTAAGTCTTGATGACCGGTAGAACGGTGGGCGAGTATTAGTTTTGAAACCATTACACCGTACGTGCGGCGGTCCTAAGTGACCGGTTG
Source organism: Limonium bicolor (assembly GCA_023374045.1). Classification (NCBI taxonomy): domain Eukaryota; kingdom Viridiplantae; phylum Streptophyta; class Magnoliopsida; order Caryophyllales; family Plumbaginaceae; genus Limonium; species Limonium bicolor. The sequence goes on along the minus strand of CM041776.1, from coordinate 80,663,428 downwards.
GGGCGGTGTCAGTGTGTGATTTTTCCAAAGGCAGCGGGACGGGGAGAGTACCCTGAGATGTTCCTGTGTTGAGTGAGTCAACCAGAGTGCCCGAGGATATGTATATGTGTAATGTTTCGATCAGAACCGAAGGGACCGTGGGCCAGAGAGAGTAAGTGCCCATTTGTCATGAAACGGCCGTGAACCAGAAAGAGTAAGTGTTCAACGTGACCGGTACCTGAGGGATCAGTAGTATATTACTCAACATGGATTCGAGGACTGTAGTGCCTTCTTGTCTTCGGACCGATTCCATGGAGAGAATACAAGAGTATTTTTGATTGCTATACATGCTGTGTTATTTGTGTGGTATGTGTAGTATGAAATGAGACTGACTTGTGGAGTCAGTAAGGTTGTACATGTATTATAACCTTGGCATAGTACGCCCTGAGAGTAACCATCTAGATTCACCAACTTTGAGGACAAAGTTCCTAAGGGGGGTAGATTTTAATACCCCGGATCTAAAAATGGTGATTTAATTACTCTAATAAAATTATTAAGGGCCTAATGGTGCCTAAAGAGTATTGGTAAAAGAATAAAACCAAAAGAAAAGAGAAAACGCTTGAAAAGCGAAAAACGCTAAAATGCGTATTAAATTTAAATAAGAGATATAAGATCTCGTAAGGGTCCGAGATGGATTCCTAAGGCTTAGTTAGGCCTAATAGTATACGGGAATGATTCCCGAAGAAAACGGATCCAAATAATGGATTAAAACGCTAATTAAGCATAAAAGCACGTTTTTCGAGAAAACCCGAAAACGTGACTTTAAATGGTCAAATGGACCCGTAAAAATTATAGTTGATTAAATAACTATAATAAATATTAATGGAAGCTTAATAACCATTAAAATTAATTAAACGAGAAAATTCCGGAAAACGGACCCGGTAAATGAATAGTGACTAACCGGGAGACGAAACGCGTTTAATTCGAAAAGTCGAGAAACGACCCGGGCTATTAATTAACGTGGGTCGGTTTTAATTAATAAGTGTACACCCATTAATAGCTTGCTAGCTATTAAGTAATAACAAGACAAATAAATAAGTAAGAAAGCAAATAGTATAAAGCTAAAAAGTGTAAAGTAAAAAGTAAGTTACTTATCTTATCACTTCTCCTTCTTCACTCACGTAATGAATTGCTCCAGAATTTTGCAAACTTCTTCTTCTTCCTCTGTGACTCGCGCGACACCAACAGCACCAGCTCCCTCCTTGCTTCACCTCCATCTTACTCATTCCTCCACCAAATCACACGAAATTGGTACCGTTGAACTCGTATCGGTGAGAGCTTCGATCTCCACCCATCAAAGTTTCGTTTCCTCCGTTTTCATCTCCATCGACGTGAGAGCTTTTGGAGTTTGAAGAGTAGATTTCAACCCCTCTTCTCTTCCTTAATGCCTTGAGGTATTAATAAGTAAGTATTGAGATCATTTCAAGCTTGTTCTTCCATTTGTGAGATTATTTTCTCTCACGTTGAAAACCCTCCTCATTTCAGCCGAACCGCACGTCTTTGTGGGGGTTTGGAAACTGCTCCATTTGATTGTCAAGCTACTCATTTGGTTATTCTAAGGTAAAACCTAAGTTAAACCTTGAAAACTAGCTCCTTGAAATATATATTAAGTTTTGTGGAGGAAAAACAAATTGATTGTTGAATGTGTGTGATGGGCGGTGGTTGTAGTTGGCAATCAATAGCCCTTGTGTGGTGAGGAAAACAAGAAGAGAAAGGGAGAGCAAGAGAAAGAGGAGGAAGAGAAAGAAAACAGAAAACAAACAAGGTAAAAACTCACTTTGAGTTAGTTTGTCTTCTTGCAAAACAGATTTTTGTAAGTGGTGTGGATGACCTTGTATTAGTGTAGTTGAGATACTACATTTTAATGATGAATGAAGCTGTTTTAATGTTGCTTAAGTGTGGGAATTAAGCTTGAGTCTAAACTAGTGCATATGTGTGAACAAGTGAAATTTGGTATATTGTGGTTTTGATGTTTAAACCAAACAGAGGAGAAGAAGTGTTTGTGAGCATGTTTAGTGTGGTGAAAGTGCTTAGTAAAGCAAGCAGGTGCTGTCAAATTTTACTTGGAAACCAAGGGTGATTAAGAGTGTGAAACCTAGGAAAAACTAGGCATGTTTCGAATATTAAAGTGAGTGGTAAATCACTTGGAATTTTGAGAAGAGGAAGAGTAAGGTTCTTGGAGTAGAACTGAGAGGAAAATAAGGTCATTTGGGAGTTAGGTATGGCATCAGTATGTGAGGTTTGAATGGTTTTAAGAAGAAACCAAAATCTGTTACAAATTTGATAGAAAAACAACTAGAAAACTAGCTTGAAAGTGTAAATAATTTAAGTGAAGTTAACTAGGATGGTGAGTGTATTTGGTGCGTGATTTAAGATGGTTTAAGTGAGTAAATAGGTGCTTAAACATGAGGATTATAGTTGGTGGAGATTGGGTAATCAATGGTGAAAGAATGAACCTGTAACAGAGTTGGAAAATTGCAAATTTGCAAAATCTGTAGCAGGGTCCGGGACCTAGGTCCAGGACCAAGTCCCGGACCACCCCTATTTTACCCCCCGAGAGTTGTTTGTTTGTTCGGTCCGGGTCTTAACCCCATGAGCAAGTCCCGGACCATGTGCACTTTTCAACCCGAGAATTCCCTGCTATGTTGGTCCGGGTCCTAGTTCCATGCCCAAGTCCCGGACCACATACCATTTTTAAACCGAGATTTTCCCTGCATTATGGTCCGGGACTTAGCTCCAGAATGAAGTCCCGGACCAAAGTGAAATAATGCCCGAGAGTTATGCCTTATGATGGTCCGGGACTTAGGGTGGGGACCAAGTCCCGGACCACCCCCAGAAACCTACAGAGAGTATTTTAAAAGTTGTAAATGATGGGGGTTTGAATGTTAATGATGTTAGATGATGTTTAGGCCTTGTTTGGTGGCATGTAAAGGCCCTAGGAAGTGTAAGAAAGTGTTAGAAGTGATTGAGAAGTGAGAACTCAATTTAATAAAAGTGAAACCGAGATAACGGGATAACGGGGTAACTACGGGAGTAACATTTAATTATGTTCCGTATAAGCTTAGTATTAACAATAATGTTTGAAACATTATCAGAGAACCGTGCGTGACCCGAGCTTGGTGAGATGCCACGGTAAAGTAAAAACCCCGGTGAAAGGTATGATTTTCTCATGCCCCGTATGCTAACCGAGTTACACTGATTTGTGTGTTTGTGTGCCGGCTTAATCAAGATTAAAGCATGAAAATAATCCCTTGTTTGATTATGCATGCATTGTTGTATGTTGAATGAGCTAACATACTTGTATGCCGGTGTGGTCTAACTTAGTGCATAGACCGACTCTTAGTGAGTATTGACTGACTAGAAACCCGTTGAACGGGTAGTCACATAACCAATGGTATTATGCAAACACACACAAGCTATCGATTAAAGTATAACGATAACACAAACATATGAACTCCCTAAAATGTGAGGAGATGTACGGGTTGAGTATATACCCGATAACGGTTAGAGAACCTTATTGAAACAATCCACGAAATAAATATGAGTGGAGAGATAAACGACCTCCATCGAGAGGATTGAAGTTAGGCCAATAATGTAAACATATAAGAAAGGTAAAAGACCTAAGGGACTATGTGACTCCCTTGAGATACGGTCGACCTCTTATATGAGGATTTTACCCGGTATAAGAAAATATCCGAATGTACAAGCATATGATTGTGAGGGTAACACTTAAACCTAAGATTACCCGAATTTAAGTAAAGTTCCCAAAGTCATTAGAAACATCGAGAGTGATGCTTCTAGACTAATATACAAGATATAATTATAACTCCGAGAGAGGAGTATATGGGAATGTGAGTAGTCCGAGAGTAGTCGGACCTAAGTAAAAGAGATAGGAACTAAGAGAGAGTTCCGTGAGCTAGTTGAACCTTCCCACCATGCTAGACCCAGAGTAGGGTCGAAACCGGGGAAGTAAGACTATGCTAGAGAGCCATGAGTTTTGGCTTAAGTATGTAAAGAGAGTAACAAGCGTGATGTAGGAGACCTGTAGTGTCTCGAGAATCTACAAGAGCTTGAGTATGAATAACCCAAGAGTGGGTGAGATAATGAGTATAAATAACCCGAGAGAAAAGGGGTGAGAATATGTATGAGTAACCCGAGAGAATGGGTAAGTATAAGAATGAGTAGCCCAAGAGAATGGGTGTGTATACGAATAAGTAACCCGAGAGAGCGGGTGAGGTATTGAATAAGTAAACAAGGCATAGTGAGGAATAACCCTCAATGCCTAAGGGTAACCAGTTACCACTAACAACATTGTTATGTTAGTTAGGAATCGTGTTCCGTGATTGGATGTAGATTCCTTGTGTGATATACATATATATTGTATTGCCATGATGCATGTTGTTTGATTAAAATGAACTCCATGTATATCCGAACCAAAGTAGTCGGCGTACCGCGGTTAGCACGCGGTATATGCGAATTTCATGCGCAGCGAAAGCTGACCCCCTAGGGGAACGTTTTTAGTGTGCAGGTACTTGAAGCTGGCCACCGTTCGAGAGAGTAGGACGGGGACTGCTGTGAGCATGGGTAGTTAGATTGTAATTACTTATGCGTTTGAATAAGGTGTAAGTCCGAGTATGTTATCGGCATCCGTATAAAGTAGACTCGGTATAGTAAATAAGTGAAATGTTTATGGTATTTGTATGAAGTACTCGGTTGTTCCAGTCCATCAGACCGTTACTGTATGTGAGTCAGGCCTGGTTAGCCACGAGGGTGGCTAACGGCGTTGTATCACCCTCTGTTGTATTTGAATTCCGCTGCGAGCTTAATGGTATAATGTAACAGTTTAAGAGTTAATGATGAGATTAGCAGTTGGGGTGTTACAATACCCATTCTTTTCTCACTACCTCTTACTCTTGCTTCCTTACCTTTACTACTTCATTTATAATGTACTAACACAAATATATGCATATATGTATATAGGCATATATATGTATACATACCTATACATATGATTGCTATGATCATGATAAAATACTCTTTTTTTTTTTTTTAAGTCAGGACCGGACTTGCGACCGACCTTCAAGTCCGGTCCATTCCAGTAGCTCAGGTTACGGAAATTTTTCTGGCCGACCGGACTTGCATGTCCGGTCGCAAGTCCGGTCGATTCCAGTAGCTTTCTGACGGGAAAATTTTCTGCTCGACCGGACTTGCAAGTCCGGTCGCAAGTCCGGTCGATTCCAGAAGCTTTCCCGTCTTTGTAATCTGGGCTCGACCGGACTTGCAAGTCGGTCGCAAGTCGGTCCCCAAGTATTTGCATTTAGTTTCTGTTTTCAGTCCCCTCTTTTTACCCATTACTTCCCCATTGTTCCTACATTTAATCCCACATGTATGACACTAATTAAACCTCCTAATACACCTTAGTTCATCCACCAAACTCCTTACTAAATCCATCATCAATCTTACACAAATTCCTCACTTCTTTCCAACCAATGTAACAGTTTTTGTTTACCTATGCTACAGATTTTGTTGTAACTTCTACCACTCAATACTTCCTCCATCAATGTCACTCCTAGCATCCCAAATACTTCCTCTTACCAAGACAATTCATTTCCAAGCAATTGTACCATCTATACCCAAGTCCAACATTCATTTTACCAAATCTTACACAATTTTTTCCCAACTTCTCCATACATTCTATATCCTTTTGCTACAGATTTTCACACTTCTTGTTTCCCTCACTACAACTACCCTCCATCACTACTAACATACCTACAACTCCAATAAACACCTTGGTTCTCCCATTCACCAAGTCATCCATAAATGTACATTTCCCACCAAAAATTTGCCATAGCTCACCTACTTTTCCTTACTTATCCACATACACATTTTCACTAAAATCATTCCTATTCTAGCCACACCCATACAAGGGTCCCTACCAGCAATTAAGCAAATAAATCCATCCCAATACACCAATATTCCATCAAACATCAATACCAATACCCATCACAACCATTTGGCTCCAAGGCCTACAATTCACATACTAATGCACAAATACTCAAACTTACTCACAATTACTCAAACTTCCAATACTACAATACCAATACAATAGTTTAAGTTCTTTTATTTGTTTTCCTATTCCCTTACTCTAATGCATAAATTATTATTAAGAGGGAGCTCTTACCTTGAGCTTATATTTCTTCATTCCTTTTCCAATTCTCCTCTTCTTCTTCCTTGCCCAAATCGGCCATATGGGGAATGGAGTTACCAAACTCCATTCCCACCACCCAAAGCACATAAAACAAGTGCAATTAAACTACTAATCCTTAAATTAGTGCTAATTCATTTAAAGTGTTAAAACACAATTTCTAGGGTTTACCTTTTGAAGCTTTTAAGAGGGGTTTTAGCCCTTGGTTCAAGAAGGTAAATCCACCACCATTGCAAGGTTGATTATGCTCAAAAGAGAGAGAGAAAATGGAGTGTTACAAAGAGGTAAAAATCGGTTGCCAAAGGAGATGAAGAAAACTTAAGGTTTTGGAGATTTTTACCTTGTTGGAAAGAGGAGACTCCAAGCTCCATAATGGTGTGCTTTTCTCTTCAAATGGGGAAAACCCATGGAGATGAACTTCCTCATTTTGAAATTTCGAAAAGAGGGAAGTGTAGAGGAGAGTGAGGGGAGCAAGAATATATATTTATTTTTGCATTTGGAGCTCACATGGAGGTGGAGCATGGGAGAGAAGTGAGAGTTGCCATTGTAGCCATGTTGAGAGCTTCAAAATCGGCTGGAAGGAAAGGGAGGGGGAGTTCTCACGGTTGGAAGAAGGAGAATAGGTGAGAGAGTAGAGAATGAGAGGTGAGAGAAAAAAGATGGTTGCTTTTGCTTTAGTACTTTCTTCCTTTTTGCTTTTTGACCTCTTATTTAATTAGCTAGTTGTGTGAGTGTGTGTGAGGGAGTTATTTAACTGTTAAACCGGCCCCCTTACTGTTATACTAGCTGGAGCGTTTTTCATCTTTTACAGAAACGCTCGTTATTTTGCCCGGTTTTGGTACTATTCACTAACCGGGCTCGTTTTCCGGAATTTTCTTGTTTAATTATTTTCATTAGTTATTAAGCTTCCACAAATGCTTAATAATTATTATTTAATGATTATAATTTTTACGGGTCCGTTTGACCACTAGAAGTCACGTTTTCGGGTTCCTCGAAAAACGTGCTCTAAAGCTCTATTAGCGTTTTAATTCGTTATTTGGATCCGTTTTCTTCGGGAGTTGTTCCCTTATATTTATTTAGACTCAATTAAGCCTTTAGAATCCCTTTAATACTCCAAACGAGGTCTCGTACCTCCTTTGGTTACTTAACGCTTATTTAGCGTTTTCCGCTTTTTAAGCGTTTATTTATTTCTTTTGGATTTATTTTTCCTTACTAGCATTAATTTGGGTACCATTAGGCCCTTAAATACATATTAGATTAGTTTTAATCTCTATATTTAAGTTCGGGGTATTTCAATCTACCCCCCTTAGGAACTTTGTCCTCAAAGTTGTTCGAGGTTATGGGATTGCTGTACTTACTCCTTTATACTTGTCTAATGCCAGAGTCATGCATCCTTCCTCCTTACAATTCCCAAATCCCTCAAGGTTCCTTCATACCATACCATACCATACCAATGTACAATAATTACTCCAATCCGCATTCCTACCAGCCATCCGGTTCCTCATTACAAGTTCTATACATACATACAGTGCAAAGCTATTCCCAAAGCAATGCAATACACATACAATCCCTCAGGCACTACGGTCATCTAGACACGGGACTCCTCTATGTCCCGCTGCCCTTGGAATAATCAACATGCTACACTACTACCTTCTCCGGTATACGCTTCTAACACCTCCTCATTCTCCATACTAAGACTATCTTTTCAATACTACTAATTAGAAGTTCCTAAAACACACAACTCCGAATTCCAATTTATATTCGTCACTTCTATCCTATGTGATTCTTGTGACCACTTAAGGGGAGCTTCAAGAATCATTCGACCCTGATGTGATCAGCATCAGTGTTGAACTATCTTTCCACCCCAATTTGTGTTCGGTGTCCCTTGATCTGATCAGGATCAAGTTCGACTTCCCACATCAGTTTCAAACAAGCAAATAATTCAATTATTTTCATGTTTTATCTTTTACTCTTCCTAGTCATCATACATCTCCAAAGGATGGAATCAGCCAACATCTCTCACTCTATTTCCGATGCTTACTCCATGGTTCAATCCTAGTGCTCATTTCTTCGACCTTCACTACTTTCATCCATTACTCACCATCATATCCTATATTCTAACTAAGGAATACTACCTTTATAAGATTTAATTGACTACAATTGTTTCAAATATTTTACTTACGATTCCACTCATAAACTTCATTCATCTACTATCCTCATTCATTTCGTGCTACTTCTCGGTGGTTCATACTTGTGGAGCTCCGTCCACTACTCATTACTTTCTTTTACTAATACTCTTACACTGGGTTTACAAGATAGGTACGTTCCTCCTATGGTATTTGCATGTTAATGCCTAGTTACCATAATTACAATATGAATGAGTACTTATGTTTGTTTAACATAGTACCAATCATCAATTTGATCCTCATTTGTGCTATGCAACATTACGGTTTAAGTGTTTTATTCATAAAACTTACATTAAGCGGTTTTCGCTCTACCCCCCTTAAAAGGGATTACGCCCACGTAATCTACCGTGTGTTATTATTATTAAACATTGGTTTAATCAATTTGGGCAATCTGAAGCGTTTAGCTTCACTACGGTAATTATACAATATACTCTGGTCAAAGGGTCTCAACCATACCAATGGTTTAGTCTTTGCACCAAGGATTTCTATATGAGTTTATTTACTCATCATTAATTCGGTTCTAGCCTATTAGGCTTCAAGGCATTAATAGCCATTTGCTATACTTACTAGCTGGGGCCCACTAGCTTCTGCTGCGCGACCTGATAACTCGGGTTATTACCCTTCGTGCTATCCTAATGTACTATGCATCACCTTTTTTTCCGTCTAATATGGGCATAAGGTTTATTAAACAAATGCGGTATTCTTTTACCGTGTTTGAACCAATGAGTTTAAGGTTATAACCGGCTCTCTGGTAATCTTCTGCACATGCTATTCGTGCTTCCACGATTATTCGTTAAGCTCCTCCGACTTATTGTCGGGCGAGGTTAAGTCACTACTTAGTTGTAGTGCTTCCTCTGGTGTCACTAGCTTCTGAATTCTACCAGTTTCCCTGGTTCAGTACAAGTGTTCTTTACTTGTGTGACCTTGCATCTCTATGCGTCGGTCCTAGTGACTTTCTTACGTCTCTTTTCACTTTTCATTCCGTTGGAATTCACACTTTGTGATTGTTAGTGTATTGTACACTCTTCGTGCTTCTTTGGCCTTAGGCCGCACGGTTTGTTGCTAAGCTTGCTGAACTGGCTAGTGCCGTGTTTGTTGGTGAAAAGAAAGGTTTTACTACGGTTTACATTCTCCATATCCCTAGCCATCCCATTAGATCATTAGCTGCACAAGTGCAATACCAAAACACTCAGTCATACAGAGTGCAGAGGCGTAAACGCTTGACAGTAAGTCACTTATGTGATAGGAAGGAATATTTCTGTCTGTCATTTCATACTTATACTCCGTGTTATTGCTTACTACTCCCTCATAGCGGTCGCTTGTTGCGCACCGTGTTCTTACTCACTGTACGACATTGTCTTTACTGTTTCTGTTACTGTGATAGTTTCTCTTTACTCATTGCCATGGTCATTGGCACCATTTCCTTATGGTGTGTACACTGAGGGTTTCCCCTGTTCGTGTATGACGGTTGTCGTAGCATACCGCAATATTATTAACTTCCCATTGTGGGGATGTTTTATTTCAATTTAGGTTTCATGTGTAGGTTAGCTTACCTCACATTTTATCATCATTTATGATATAGTTTACCAAGTATCTTGGTTGATAACGGATGAAGTAATTTATCGGGTTACAAGCTCTCTTGAGCGCTGGTCATTCGTGGTTTTCAATGTGTATTCACATTGATTGTTTTGACAATTACTGTCTTTCCAGTGTTGGGCACTAATGATAGGCTCTAGCTGTGTAGTTTACTCTGTCATTGATAATGAAAGTTCTTGTTGAGGGGTTGTCTCCACTCATAGGTCTCATGACAAGGTTGGCTATGTTGGTGTTTACACAATGGTTTACCACATGCTTGGGTGCATGTGGAGTATACTTACTCCTTTAAGTCGTAATGGTTTGGAAATCTCATTTCCTTATTCCATCGCCCCTTGGCAATATCTATTGCGTGGTTTTATTGTTATAGTAGGTGGAAGCCTTTTCTAAGGTTTCACATCATCACCACATTGGTGGTCTTCGGTTAACGAGGGGTACTTTCCCTTGGGTTCTCGTAGTGTCCAAGTGTGGACTAGGCCATTGTTGGCATAATCATGATTCTTATGCCTCTGTGTACAATTGCTACAGAAGGCATGAGGGGTATTTAACTCTCCGTCAGCTGTATACTAGACTGGTGCTCTAGTGACAGTGACACTGAGGTGGCCATTACCATAAGCCACTCAGGATGTTGGGTTGGATTTATGGTCCAGTTGTTGATTTCTTGTCGTATGAGGCAATATCTCTTGTAGGTCTTGTTAACAATTGGTGCCGGTTTTGCAACCGTTTAAGTTTATATAACGTATTTGGTTTACAACTTCTGAGTCGTATTGCTACAAGCTATGCTTTTGCAAGCTGTTTATACATGTTTCCACTCCTTGTATACCGTCATAGGTTGGAGATATTATTGGGCTCCATGGTAAGTCGTGGCATCACGCTTCCGTTCATAGGAGACCCTTTAGGCAATCAGGTGTTAATAGGCCTCTCAGTATTTTAGGGCATTTCCTGTTAAGTGAAATCCCTTCGGTGTTTTAACCGAGTGTTCATTTTAACTCTCGTGCTTTTACCATGTCGCTGTCGTTCGACTGTGTCTTCTTGTGGTGTTGTGTTTGAGTCGTCCCCTTTTGGGTTGTAACGTCTCCCGTTCTTGGGTAGACTGTTTACACTTGCTCCTAGTGCTTGGGACTAGGTTTGATATCCCCTTCAATGATGGAGTGTACTTGTGGTAATCTTGGGGTTGCTCTTGGGAATTCCGTCCCGTTTGTTGAGCATTGTGATGTTCACACTATAGGCGATTGCCTTGCTGTGTTTAGGCTGAGTATACTTCCCAGCAGTCATGTAACTGCTTGGATTCTTTGAGACATATCCAATGTCTACACTTATTAGTCTGTGCTTTTTGCACTTCCTAGTTCTTACTCCTTATCTTCAGATGGATTCTCTGAGTTCCTTTATGCTTGATCCTCTGAGGTGTCCAGCTGTCTTGGGTTGAACTTACTGATGGCCCGTAGAACGGAGTCGACTACTTCCCGTATGTCGTACACTACATGTGCACATACGTGGGGTACCATGTTGATACGTTGCCACTTACCCAACTATATGTCGGGCCCGCAAGCTCCTTCGGAGTGCGGTTGTCCCACATCCCGTAACGGGTACACTCGTAGTGTTCGTCACACGCCTAGGTGAAGTATTCTGTTGCCAACTCCTCTTGTATCATTCTATGATACTCACCATAATCATGTTGGTTCGGTTTTAAAATTCAAGGTTTTTTAAAAGAAGGTGGTTTTGAAAGGAAAATTTTGGGTTTTAAGAACAATGGTTCGGTGTTAAAAGAAATCTCTCATGGCATAGCCATGTTTGAGGTCTTGACCAAGTCTAGCCTCTCGCTGACTGGTATGTTCTAAATACCGTGGTCGGGCCGTTAGGCCTTTCCAAGGTTCCATACGTCTGGTTGTTAGGATGTGTGATCCTGTGATTGTTTCGTTACAGTCACCGTACATTACTATGTACTTGTGACGTATTAGTGTTCCTTTACATATCTTTGTCTTTACTGCACTTGCCGTGGCAAGTGCGTGGTACTGGTGGTTTTTGGGTAATCTTATACTAATCTTGGTAGGGTTTCCATTTGTGTTTGTTAGTCTTGTCGACTCTTCCTTTGATCTTATTGATCTTCAATTGGTATGCTCGCTCCTTTAGGTAGCTTCTAGGTGGTCTAGACATGGCTGTCGTAGACCTGGGTACTCCTCCACTCCTTGGAGGTTCCCGTTCTATTTGGTTTAGTGTCGCTCCTTGTGGCTCGTTCCCACACATCTGTGGCGGTCACTGAGTCTTCCTTGTTTAGGCACTACTCTTGTAGTCCTATTGGATTACATTCCATGGTTGTTCTTGTAGTTGTCTGAGCTATGTTGGCCAGGTATTGCAACCTTAATGGCGTCGTAGTTTTGGAGTAGACCGCTCCGACTATGTCCTTAGCCAGCTAGTTACCGTTGGTGGTATTATTCAAGTGTTACTATCCGTAGACTTGTGTCTCGGGTTCCGTTATTACTCCTTTTTCCATTCCGTTGCACGGTTAGTGCTTCTTTCCTGCTGTTGGTTGACTAGCTAGGTTTCGCGACTGCTAAGCATGTCGCCCCATGTTGTTGTAAGTTGCAGCCTCCTCGTGGTTGGAGTGCTCATTCTGCCGCTATTAAGTGCGGGTGTTGTGGTTCAACCGGGGACTATCTCCGGGACTTCCAGTTCTTGGAATCTACTACATGTCGGTTCTTGTTTACTGTGTGATTGCTTCACAACTGCCAGATCGGGTTTCCCCGAGTATGAGAGGACTTTCCTTCTCTCTGGCGTCCTTTCCCAAGTTATACAGTGGGGTTTGCGGCGGGCGGGACTGGTAGTGTAGGTATCCGGTACTCACCGGTTGTTCCTAACTAGCATATCTCTAATGCTAACACTCAGCCCTTAGCCCTAAGTTTCTAATTCCTAACTCGGTATTCCTAAGCTCGGTATTTCCAGTCATCAGAGCGATACTTCACTCTGATACCACTTTTTGTAACACCCCTACTATTAATACAGTCATTAACGTCCAATCTCCTTACTCATCAGATACTCGCAGCGGATATATATACTTACATACAATGGGTGATACAATGCCGTTAGTCACCCACGTGACTAACAAGGCTACTGATTCTACATACAGCATCGGTCTGATGGACCGGAATCCCGAGTACTACGAATCTACAATACGTCCTTCGTTTACCACATACTGCTGCAATCTCCATTCAATACAATACTCCAAGTACAATACAATATAATCTACATACCGAGTTTACTAAGATCCTTATACAATATACTAACTCATCCAAGTTCATACATACTTACTTAAGAGGCTACTTACTACCCATTCCTTACACGCTACTTCCCTTTAATGCAAGGGTGCGCTAGTTAGTACACCTCTACCTTCTACTACTACTATCCAATGTAGTCGCCGGTCTCGTGCCTTGACCGCATTCGCTTCGGGTACCTGCACACTAAAAATGTCCCCCGAAGGGGTCAGCTTTCGCTGAGCATGATAACCGCATACCCCGCGTACTAGTGAGGGTACGCCGACCACTTGGTCGAATACATGCGGTTCATTTTCATACAACATACATGCATACATGCCCGTATACACAACACATGAATACTTACGCAAGCATACACACATACACTTCATTACATACATGGAGTACATATAACCATCAATATACACTTACCTTCTTCCGAATACATATACCCAATACGTACACAATTTACAATACGGGTTAGCTTCATTGGTCCACCCGGGTTAATCGGGTGGAGATTACTCTTTTACTCATTACTTCATACATACGCATACATACTCAGTCTCATACTCATACATACTTACTTACTCTTACTCTTACTCATGTTAAGTCGTCGGGACCTCCGGCCCGGGGACGACTCCGTCCCACCACCGGGATTTACTTGGTTCACCAATCCAGGATGCTACCCACTTAAGGGATTTGGGCCGTGGACCAGCTTACGAACCAGGAATCGGATCCAACCTCTTGTGTCACCTCATCCTCACGCGTGGCCGAAGCTATATCGGACTTGTACTCATTCCAATTTACTCACTTAAGTTAGGAGTTAGATAGTTAGGAATTAGCACAAGTCAAGATTCAAGCCACATTTACAAATACAATGCCCAATATACATTCATACTAAATATAATACAATACATAAGTACAATACAAGATTCAGTTACACCACATCATCATTCATATACATATATTCCATGAATTATACAAACTATTGTTCAAGGGAAACTTACCAAGAACATTGTAAACAAACACAAGTATGTGCAATTTATTCCGGTTCGTGCATTTATCTTATTGGTGGTCAAATAAGCACACAAATCGGGGTAACCAGATTAGGATACAGGGCATGAAGAAATCATACCGTTCACCGTCGTATACGTACTACCGGGTTCCTTCGAGGATCAACTATTTGATTCCTATACATACATGAAGTTGTATGATTAATGGTCTATCAATAATCCAACTTATTCCTTCATTAAACTCTAATATATACCTACTACTCCTTTACATTCATGCTTGATTATTATACCCATTCTTTTCTCACTACCTCTTACTCTTGCTTCCTTACCTTTACTACTTCATTTATAATGTACTAACACATATATATGCATATATGTATATAGGCATATATATGTATACATACCTATACATATGATTGCTATGATCATATGATAAAATACTCTTTTTTTTTTTTTTTTAAGTCAGGACCGGACTTGCGACCGACCTTGCAAGTCCGGTCCATTCCAGTAGCTCAGGTTACGGAAATTTTTCTGGCCGACCGGACTTGCATGTCCGGTCGCAAGTCCGGTCGATTCCAGTAGCTTTCTGACGGGAAAATTTTCTGCTCGACCGGACTTGCAAGTCCGGTCGCAGTCCGGTCGATTCCAGAAGCTTTCCCGTCTTTGTAATCTGGGCTCGACCGGACTTGCAAGTCCGGTCGCAAGTCCGGTCCGGCCCGTATTTGCATTTTAATTTCTGTTTTCAGTCCCCTCTTTTACCCATTACTTCCCCATTGTTCCTACATTTAATCCCACATGTATGACACTAATTAAACCTCCTAATACACCTTAGTTCATCCACCAAACTCCTTACTAAATCCATCAATCAATCTTACACAAATTCCTCACTTTCTTTTCCAACCAATGTAACAGTTTTTGTTTTACCTATGCTACAGATTTTTGTTGTAACTTCTACCACTCAATACTTCCTCCATCAATGTCACTCCTAGCATCCCAAATACTTCCTCTTACCAAGACAATTCATTTCCAAGCATTGTACCATCTATACCCAAGTCCAACATTCATTTTACCAAATCTTACACACTAATTTTTCCCAACTTCTCCATACATTCTTATATCCTTTTGCTACAGATTTTCACACTTCTTGTTCCCTCACTACAACTACCTCTCCATCACACTACTAACATACCTACTAACTCCAATACACACCTTGGTTCTCCCTTCACCAAGTCATCCATAAATGTACATTTCCCACCAAAAATTTGCCATAGCTCACCTACTTTTCCTTCTTATCCACATACACATTTTCACCAAATCATTCCTATTCTAGCCACAACCCATACAAGGGTCCTACCAGCAATTAAGCAAATATAAATCCATCCCAATACACCAATATTCCATCAAACATCAATACCAATACCCATACACAACCATTTGCTCCAAGGCCTACAATTCACACTAATGCACAAATACTCAAACTTACTCACAATTACTCAAACTTCCAATACTACAATACCAATACAATAGTTTAAGTTCTTTTATTTGTTTTCCTATTCCCTTACTCTAATGCATAAATTATTATTAAGAGGGAGCTCTTACCTTGAGCTTATATTTCTTCATTCCTTTTCCAATTCTCCCTCTTCTTTCTTCCTTGCCCAAATCGGCCATGGGGAATGGAGTTTACCAAACTCCATTCCCACCACCCAAGCACATAAACAAGTGCAATTAAACTACTAATCCTTAAATTAGTGCTAATAATTCATTTAAAGTGTTAAAACAACAATTTCTAGGGTTTTACCTTTTGAAGCTTTTAAGAGGGTTTTAGCCCTTGGTTCAAGAAGGTAAATCCACCACCATTGCAAGGTTGATATTATGCTCAAAAGAGAGAGAAAAATGGAGTGTTACAAAGAGGTAAAAATCGGTTGCCAAAGGAGATGAAGAAAACTTAAGGTTTTCATGGAGATTTTTACCTTGTTGGGAAAGAGGAGACTCCAGCTCCATAATGGTGTGCTTTTCTCTTCAAATGGGGAAAACCCATGGAGATGAACTTCCTCTTTTAAATTTCGAAAGAGGGAAGTGTAGAGGAGAGTGAGGGGAGCAAGAATATATATTTATTTTTGCATTTGGAGCTCACAGGAGGTGGAGCATGGGAGAGAAGTGAGAGTTGCCATTGTAGCCATGTTGAGAGCTTCAAAATCGGCTGGAAGGAAAGGGAGGGGAGTTCTCACGGTTGGAAGAAGGAGAATAGGTGAGAGAGTAGAGAATGAGAGGTGAGAGAAAAAAGGTGGTTGCTTTTGCTTTAGTACTTTTCTTCCTTTTGCTTTTTACCTCTTATTTATTAGCTAGTTGTGTGAGTGTGTGTGAGGGAGTTATTTAACTGTTAAACCGGCCCCCTTACTGTTATACTAGCTGGACGTTTTTCATCTTTTACAAACGCTCGTTATTTTGCCCGGTTTTGGTACTATTCACTAACCGGGCTCGTTTTTCCGGAATTTTCTTGTTTAATTATTTTCATTAGTTATTAAGCTTCCACAAATGCTTAATAATTATTATTTAATGATTATAATTTTTACGGGTCCGTTTTGACCACTAGAAGTCACGTTTTCGGGTTTCCTCGAAAAACGTGCTCTAAAGCTCTATTAGCGTTTTAATTCGTTATTTGGATCCGTTTTCTTCGGGAGTTGTTCCCTTATTTTATTTAGACTCAATTAAGCCTTTAGAATCCCTTTAATACTCCAAACGAGGTTCTCGTACCTCCTTTGGTTACTTAACGCTTATTTAGCGTTTCCGCTTTTTAGCGTTTATTTTATTCTTTTTGGATTTATTTTTCCTTACTAGCATTAATTTGGGTACCATTAGGCCCTTAAATACATATTAGATTAGTTTTAATCTCTATATTTAAGTTCGGGGTATTTCAATAACGAAAACGCAAACATATGAACTCCCTAGAATGTGAGGAGATGTGCAGGTTGAGTAATTACCAGATAACGGTTAGTAAACCATAATGACACAAACACGAAACAATGAGAGTGGAAAGATAAGTGAACCTCCCTCAAGAGGATTAACGATAGTTCGAAGATGTGAACTAGTAAAGAAGGTAAAAGAGACCTAAGGGATTAGTAGCTCCCTTGAGACATGGTCAACCTCCTATATGAGGATTTTACCGATTTAAGAAAATAACCGAAAGTATGAATAAGTGGAATTTATGGGTAACTCTTAAAACCTAAGATTAACCGAACTAAAGTAATGTTCCCAAGTCATTAGAAACATCGAGAGTGATGCTTCTAGACTAATATACATAATATTATTATAACTCCGAGAGAGGAGTGTACGGGAAGGAGAGTAGTCCGAGAGTAGTCAGACCTAAGTAAAAAGAGATAGGAACTAAGAGAGAGTTTTGTGAGCTAGTTGAACCTTCCCACCATGCTAGACCCGGAGTAGGGTCGAAACCGAGGAAGTAAGACTATGCTTGAGAGCCATGAGTTTTGGCCTAAGTATGTATTCAGAGCAACAAGCGTGACGTAGGGGACCTGTAGTGTCTCGAGAATCTACAAGAGCTTAAGTATGAATAACCCAAGAGTGTGGGTGAGATAATGAGTATAAGTACCCGAGAGTGTGGGTGAGTATAGTACGAGTAGCCCAAGAGAATGGGTGTGTATATGAATAAGTAACCCGAGAGAGCAGGTGAGGTATTGAATAAGTAAACAAGGCATAGTGAGGTATAACCCTCAAGGCCTAAGAGTAAACAGATACAACTAACAACCTTGTTATGTTAGTTAGGAATTGTGTTCCGTGATTGGATGTAGATTCCTTGAGTATTACACGTACTTATTGTATTGCTATGATGCATGTTGTTTGACTAAAATGAACTCCATGTATATCCGACAAAGTGGTCGGCGTACCCCGGTTAGCGCTCGGGGTATGCGAATTTCATATGCAGCGTTAAGCTGAGCCCCTAGGGGCAACGTTTTATTTTTCAGGTACACCGAAGATGTTACCGTTCGAGAGTAGGACGGGGTCGGTGGTTTGCATGGGTAGTTAGATTTAATTACTTATGTATTGAAAGAGGTATAAGACCGAATATGTTGTCGGTATCCATATATTGTAGACTCGGTATAGTAAAGAAATGAATCGAGTAAAGTATTTATATTGTGTATTCGGTTGTTCCAGTTCATCAGACCGCTACGGTATGTAAGAAAGGCCTGGTTAGCCACATGGGTGGCTAACGGCGTTGTTTCGCCCCTCGTTGTAATTAGAGTTCCGCTGCGTGAGTAGGAGTAATTAGTAACGGTTTAAGAGGTAACGACGAGATTAACGGTTGGGGTGTTACACTTGTGAGTAACAAGGCATCCATCCAACAACCTTAACTCTACACGCTGTAATGAACAGATACTGAGTACTCTAATTATTACAAACCAAACCAACTAAATGAGCAACTATCTGAATACAACAACATCCTTATTACAAAATAAAATAAAACCAAAGGTGCTAGTTGAAAACACTTCAGCTACCCCCGTGTCCCGCACTCCGGCTTGAGTCTTCTTCAATAACCTGGAATGTTTGGCCCATTGAAGGGCTCAGCAATCGAAATGCTGGTATGTTAAATGTGATCTTAAGTCATCTAGATTCCTTTAGTCGTTTTAGCCATCTTGATATTAGATTCTTTACATGAAATACCGGTTTACAATAACAACAGTAATAACTGTAAACATTAAACAATCACAAAACAGTTCACCTGTAAATACCAGTGTACAATAGTACACGACACCAACAATCACACAACAATAATTCATAGAAATATCCTACAGTCACACATTAATAATCCATAACATTAACCAATAATCACATATTAATAATCCATAACGATCACCAAACAAGTTACGCGTATTAAATTGTACTTGTTAGTTAGCCACCTGACCCTTATCCTGTAAACCAACCATTAAACCTTTTCCAATTAATTCCCACCTCAAGTGACATGTTAAGTCAAACCTTAATAACTTATTAATGGACGAATGTCCCCTGTGTTCCATTGGAACTGTTTTACCAGCTGACCCTATGGCCTTGGTTAATTGACCCATCCGGTCGAACCTGTGCACCAACGGCAGTGCCCTCCGCCATCCCTGAATGTGGCTGATGGATTTCCTTGAGTGACTCTCCATTGAAGTCCCTCGTAGTGATCACAATGCGCAACCAGAAAGTCGAAACGATCTGGATTCCTCTCTTATAAGTTAGCCCTTTTTTTGTCAGTGACATAATAACCAATATTTGAATTAAGACCTTAACAGTTGACCATTGTTAGGTTCAATAATACCTAAAGGTCAGTTAGCCTTTTCCCCAGTTTAGATGTATAAACTTCCAGTCATAAGACGTTCGCGTATAAAATACAACCCAACAGTTTGAGCAAAACAGTGTACCACATCATATACATAAAATCACAGATATCGCTCTTAAACAATTAACACATAATGTCTGGACCTTAGGATAATCCTTAGGACCTTCAGACCACACAATTAACATACCGTTCACCAAGTAACTGCTAGCTTGACAAGTCCCTGTTCAATAGTCCCTCCCCGTACGCTGTTATTTAAACATGCAATACCGGGTAATATTAATATAACTATTCATTAAATATTACAGTACTGTCACTGTAAGGTTTATTTACGTAGTATACTAACTTCATATGTTCTTTTATTTTCCCCTGTTATTTTTAACAGTGGTTCTAGATAACCTAGCAGTTCATTATTTTATGTAGAGTTCACATGTGATAATGAATTTCCATTATACGGTATATCCTTATCTCATTATTTATATACTCATAATTATTTCCACTTATTCCTTATATCATATTATTTGGTTAGTTATATTAAAACCACCATTATTTTATAAACTTTATATTATACTCCATAATATATCATAATACATTATATTACCTAGTTTTACTTCCTTTCCTTATTAAATTACAATACCAACCTTATTAATTCGGTATTCATCTATTATACCCAATAACTTAATAAATTATTAAATAACCACATATAATTTTCGGTAACCATAATTTGAACCCATTAACCTTTACAATTTTTCCAAACAACCATATACTTTTATAATCTACTAAATACCCATATTATTTTTCGGAAATTGTAAAACAATTATATTAACTTCTATAAATTGCCAAATAACCTTATAACTTTTATAATTCATTAATTACCCACATTAACCTTTTTAATTTACTAATTAGCCACTTAATATTTCGGTAATTCCAAAATGGGTATACTAATTTTTATAAATTACCAAATGACCTCATTAATTTTCGGTCTT
Source organism: Limonium bicolor (assembly GCA_023374045.1). Taxonomy (NCBI): domain Eukaryota; kingdom Viridiplantae; phylum Streptophyta; class Magnoliopsida; order Caryophyllales; family Plumbaginaceae; genus Limonium; species Limonium bicolor. The sequence goes on along the minus strand of CM041776.1, from coordinate 80,642,829 downwards.
GACATATACTTTCCTTATATTCACATTTTAATCCCAAAACTTTATATAAGTCACATATTAACTTATAAACTATAGTTTAAATATTTTATTCCTTTAAATAACCGAAGTAGCCCATATATTTCCTTAAATTACATTTCCGCCCCATTTAACTTCTACTTTTCATATACACTTTCATAAATTACATATTCACCACAAAACTTTTATAAACTTAATATTTTATGTCATAAATCATTTTAACCCAAAGTTTTTGGTCAACACTTTGACCGAGACTTAATTTCATAATTAATACTTTAATAAACCCATAAAATCATAAGTAATTCTCGGCCATACACTATATTTCCCAATAATTACAAAATAGTCCCAAAACTTTATAAATTGTTATTTTAACACTTAAACACTTAATTAAATTCACCAAAATTCATAATATTAATTCCTACCTTATATTGTACTATAAATATACCAAACTCACCCTTTCATTCTCGGTAATTTTGTCAAGCACCCCAAACTTTTCAAAATTTATATTTTAGCCACATAATTTATTAAACTAGCCATGTAAATACTTGTAGCTATTTTTAATATTCCCAAAATTCATAAAATAAGTTAATACACTTATATATATTTCAAAATTCACCAAATCTCATATATTGTTCTCGGCCCTAATTAAATTTTATCATATGGTTTTAAAACTTGGTTTAAACTTTATAATATGTATATATAAATGTATATAAGCCATATAACACTTCTAAAAATTATGCTAATGACTTAGAATGATTATAAACTAAAAATAGAACAAATAAACCCTAGATAATTCGGCTTACATTTATATGCATCCTAATTAATTTTTGTGACACCTATTTATACCTTAAGGTAATAATCTTACCTTATATGTTGTAAATTATTTTCTTGACATTATCACCCATATATTTCGGCCTTAATTTATGTAATGGTTAAACATAATTTTTATACCAAAGTTTGAAGCTTAAATCAAACTTAAACTTAATAAACCTTGTTTATATAAACTTACCCTTAAATCAAGACAATTCTTGTACTTGATTTTTCCTTGAATTTCCAAGCTCCTCAAATGCTATATTGATGTAGAGAATTCGAACCCCTTGTACATATGTAGGAGATCTATTTGTTAGACCTCTAACAAGAGTTTATAAATAATATTTGTAGTAATTTTACAAGAGTTTAACTTAGGAATTTAACAAGGTATTTTTTATACACCTTGAGATGCTTGTAGATCCAAGTTTCCTTCATGAAATAATGAAGAGAACATATGTTTTAGAAGTTCCTAAATTTTCAAAAATCACCTAAGGAATTTTCTTAAGATTTTCAACATGAAAACATACCTTAACTTGATCTTGTTGTTCCTTGTATTGTTGTTGAATCAAGAAGCCTCCTTAGAACTCCTAAGCTTGGCGATTTTTGATGAGATTGCTAGGATGATTTCTTGCTTCAAGACTTGATAGAATTAACTAGAAAATTACATTAAAATGGTGTTAGGAACTAGTACTGAAATACCCCAAACCTTGATAAGTTGTTTAAATGTTAAACTATGGTATATAAAGGCTAAAAGTGCCTTAGAAACATCAGTGAATAATTTAAACCATAGTAAAACACAATAAACACTAAGACTCAGTTTGAGCCAAAAACATGCTCTAAGCTTGGAGTGAACTTGGTTAGGACCCAATGAACCTACCAAGACTAAATAATATTCAACTATGATTTAATAAGGCTAATTAAGTCTTTAGGAAACCTTGGTAGACAATTAAACCAAACAAAACACAAATAAATGCCTTAAAGTCAATATGGGCAAAAATGTGCTCTAAGCTTGGGATAAATTTGTATAAGACCTAAAGGTCATGTCTATACCTTAATTATATGTTAATGAACATATAAAATCAATTACTAAAGAAAACAAAGCTTGAAAACAAGTTAAAACACAAAATGTGCTTTAAGGAGTCTTAAAGCACATTTTTGAAAAATTGTCTTGTAAATGAGTTTTGAATGGCTAAATGTCCATCATTACTCTTTAATTAACATGTGTACTACTTAGTATCACATTTGGAGGTCTAAATCAATGGGAAATCAAAAATTTCACAACTATGTGTCTTGTTTTTGTGAATAGTAACCAAAATATGCAAATTTATAACATAAGTCAATATAAGTAAGTTAATTGGTCAACAAAGACTATTATAACCCTAGTTAGAGATGGGGGCCGGTTTTTATTATGGTGAGTCACCAACATGTAAAAGAAATCAATTAAGGAAAGGAAGAAAAAGTAAGTTAAAGAAGAAAGCTACTTTATAAGGTAAATATCTTGTAAAAGCAACACCTCATTTCATTTCTCCCTTCCTTCTTCATTTCACACGGTCTCCAACCTCTCTTCTCCCTTCTCATTCTCGGTTTGCTACAACACCACTCACACCACCATCTTCAATCTCTTATATCTTCTAGCTCCATATACCAAATCAAATTCTAAGACCATATTTGTCTTAGTTAGGCCAAGCTCTACACTTCTCTCTTTTCAAATCTTCAAGAACTCCATTCCGGTGCCATGAAGATTCACCATTGTTGGAGCTTGAGCTCACCTTCTCATGCCTTGACATTCTCCTTTGCTTCAAGGTAAGGAAAATCAAAGAAAAACAACATTCCCTCTTGTTTTTGTGTGTAACCGAGAGTCACCTTTGATGGTGTCTTCTCTTGTTATTTCATAGCTCCATTTCAATCTTCAAGGGACAAGGAGGAGTCCTCTCTTGTTACATATTCAAGTTCTCTTTCAAATTCAAAGGTAAATATCATTTTAGCGTATTAAAACACTTATGTTAAACTAGGGTTTGTATATGAGTTTAAGTGTGAATTCTTAAGCTCATTACCCTTATATGTATATTGATTAGAAAGTTGACAAGTGATCAAACTCCTTGCTGATTTTCGGTTCAAGGAAACAAGAAAGAAGTTTGAGAGGAAAAGAGGTAAACAAACTATCTCAATGTAGTTTAAATGCCTTAGGAAAAATGAGCTTGATTTGCTTGATAAAATACCTAAGGAGCCAATGGTGAATGACCTAGTAAAATGCTCTCAAGGAAACTATTAAAGGGCATATGTGTTGTTGTATGTAATTGCAGGTCAAAGGCATTATTTATGTGGGAAATTCAGTGTTTAAGGTTTATGCAATTTAAGGGCCTAAGAGCCATGTTATTGAAGGGCCTAAGTGCCAAGCAATTTAAGTTTATGCACTATATTGTGATATAGTGTAAATTTGGTGAAGTTTTGTGTGTGAGACAGTTCTTGGTGGACTTAGGTGTTCGTGAATGAAATAAGGTAAAAACCTAAGTGTTTGGATGTGAGAATATACAAGAGAAGCTATGGCAAAATTTGGAAAATGTATAAGAAGTTCTAAGTGTTTTAAATGAGTTTTGGTGAACTAGGAAGTGTTAAAAATGAACAAGTGCTTTACTATGGAAGAAAGCATGTATTAAGGTGATTTAGAGTGATACAAGGATTTAGGTATTATCTTGGAAGTTCTAGGAATTCAATGTGTGTTTTTGAGGATGCATTAAAGTCTTGGAGAAGTTTGTTTAAGGTTTAGGAATGTTGATGTACAAGGAGGAAATGATGTTTAGGTAAGATGTGAAAAAGGAGATTTAGTTAGTAAAAAAAGATGTTTGAGGGATGATGTTATGATGGTGAGGAAACATTCTTGGCATAGTGGTTATCATAGGTATGAAACACCACTTGGAGAAACTAAGGAGAAAACATTATAAGTGTTAGGAATTTTGGTAAGAAAAGAATAAGTGTTTAAGGAGTTATAAAATGAGTTTTATGGATGTTATATGGAGGGTTAAATGTGCCAAATGATGTTAGAACACATTAGGAGGCTTGAGGAAAAGTTTGGAGGAAGTTTGACAAGTTTTGGACAAGTTCTGATGTTGTCCGAACCAGTGATCCGACCCAGGGTGGGTCGGACATCCCTGTTAATTCACCCGTTGATGTTTCTGGAATGGTCCGATCCAGAGGTCTTGGGTCGGACATGGGTCGGACAGGTGGATTTGGAAGACGAAAAAGTTTCTGGAACGGTCCGACCCAGTTGTGGGTCGGACGGTGGGTCGGACGGCCCAAAACATGTAAAAAAAAACAAACTAAGTGTGGTTTAAGTAGTAAACCCTAGTGAGTTATAATGACAATTTAGTGGGGGAAAAGTTGTATTAAAATGTAAAAGTAAAACAAGTTAAAATGTGAAGTTATTTAACTAAGTTAACGGGGATAATTTATGAGCATTAGACTTTAAACAATCATGTTAACCCAGTGTTAATAAAAGTACATGTAATGTTACCAGTTGTTCGAGAATTGTTCGAGGAACATAAGTGGACATGATAGAGTGGACTCTGGTGACAGGTATGGTTTTCTTGCAACCTGTGTCCTACCGGATTACACCGGCTTGTATGCCAATGTGTTTTTCTGTATGTTTGCCACGTTATAAGATAAATCATGAAACGAGTTTACGGTCGTTATTGTTGTTGTGTGTTTACGTGCCGATACCGGTAACCTCGAATGCGCATGGAAGGCTAGTTAACCACTATTAGGTAAACGTAAGAGAACGGTATCCGGTAATAACGTTTCTAACCTAAGGAACGTTCTAACCATGGCTATGCGTGAGTTAGTCATGTGATGTTTGTGTGTGATGTTTGTGTGTGAATGTATGACCCTCTCTTCCCTTGTGTGTGTCTAAAAAGACTTAACCTAATGTTTGTGATTGTTTATTAAGTTCAATGTTGAACTTCCAACAAGTGCTAACGGGGGAAGTGAGGAGTCCGGTCTGTTCCGGCCACGGGTGTGAGTATGGGGGTCATTGTCATATCAGGTTCGATCCTCTCTGTATGTTATGATTGTTTTCCAATTTGGTTTCCAACCTTCCCTTTAGCTTAACCAAGGCTATTTTACTGACTCACGTCGGGCCACAGGGGCATACTATGTTTATGTTTGTTCGGTGTGCTTGGATCACTATATCCAAGGCACCTTGTGTTAAGTTATCCGTTCATCTAACGGGACGGTAACGAGTTATGTAACAAGCTTATCATGAGACTGGCAACACTCTCTAGGCTACAAGTGAACTGAATATGTTTGGGCCGGTTCATAAAGGGAACCGTCCCCGTTATGTTATGTATTATTGTTGTGCTGTAATTCTTATTGCGATGTGATGTGATATGTTGTTAAGATGTGGAGTATGTGGATTATGGATATGAATGCCAGTTTATTGTAAGAGGCGTTTAAGGATAACCCGAATGGTGGGTATGCATCGTCTATTAAGGAAATAGCTCCGTTAAAGGAGAAACACTCTAGGGATTAAAGGTCACAATGAGTGATTTGTTAAGTGTAGTTGTATTGGCTATTTTAATGAGCCACTGTTGTGCAGTGTAATGTGTTGTGTATTTGTAGTTTACATGCATGATTCTGATATAATCAACCGCATGCTAAGACAACAAATAGTTGTGTGTGGCCCGGTCGCATGCGGGCTGCGGGATTACCATACCAGCAAAGGTGCTGAGCCCCTGGGGGGCCACCCTTTTCTCTTCTTTTCCGATTTTCAGGTACAAGGAGCTAGAAGCCATTCGAGAGTAGGACGGGGTAGTCGTTTGTACATGGGTAATCTTTTAAGTTATATATGTACAGTAGGTGTAGTAAGACCGAAATTGTTATCGGCATTAGTTTGTGAATACTCGGTACAGTCGAAAGGTGTATGTTGTTGTTGTTGTTAATGGAAAGGGACAGTAATGTGTAGTCGCTCGGGAATCTAGTCCATCAGACCGATACATTGTATATGTAATAGCCTTGTTAGCCACGTGGGTGGTTAACGGCGTGTAACACCAACGAGTTAAGTAATGTGATGAAGCTTGTTTTCCGCTGCAGTTTGTTATTAAGTGCGTAAGTGTTGGATGGGGTGTTACAAGTACACCATTAATGGAGTTTATTAACACCTAGGAATTGATTTAGGAAATGAAGAGAAGGGAGAACAAGAAGAGACACTTACCATTCGTGAATGAAGTATGGCAAGGAAAATGGAGTAGTCTCGTAAGTTATTAAGGCTAGGAATTGGCTTAATGATGTGCCATTATTTTATGTAATGCTTTGTTAAATTTGCTCCCATAATTAATCACTAGGGCTGCTCCACTTCAGTAGTTCTACGATTGATTGGAGCATAATGGACTTAGCATCTTCTTATTATTGTAGTACCTGTAACACCCCCAAACACTGGCCTAGGAGTTAGGGGTATTACACGCCGCGTATTATTACATAATAACGCAAGGCTCTAAAGAACGAACGCCAATAAACAAATAAGGCCCAAAACAGAATACTTAAAGAAAGTATAATCAAAGAGATGTGGAACATCCCACAGTTATTACAGAACCCACCAAACTGATGTCAAAAGCGGAAGCTAACAAAAGAGGCCCAAAGGCTCAAATTCAAATACAAAGTCATAAACGAAACAAATAGCAAAATGAACTAAACTCCAGAGCTGCAAAGTGACCCTCGCTGATCAATCTGCAATGTTAGATAAAGTAGGGGAATGAGCACACAACTATGCCCAGTAGATGACCAACTTCATCAACAAGCATGCTCAAAACATTTTACAGAATATTGACAAATCAGAAGGAGTCAAAGGAATCCATAAGCGTGTCAGAAAACAGAAGCAGAAGTCCATACAACAAGGACTAAACAGAGTAGAAGCAGACAGAATCAGAAAACAGAGTGGGACACTAGCGATCACAGCATACAGACAGAACAAGCAACAAGCTCGTGAACAGAACGAGGAAACCTCACTCGTAAACAGAACCTGTGTAAACACCCGTGAACAGAACGGGGAACATCACCCGTGAACAGAAGGATCCTACATAGCGCGCTACGAGACAGCGAAACCAGCCATCCAAAGGCTCAGACACAGAGATAACTAGGTCCCAAAACAGAAGCTTAAAACAATTAAGCATATGTGCACCCAGGCACCAGAAAGCATATAGATAGCTTGGAAATCAGAAGGGGAATCCAACCCCGCAAACGGAAGTCAAAACAGAGCTCAAACGAGCAAGTTGTGGTCAAAATAGTACCATGTCCGAACTTGTGTCCGGACATCAATGTTCGGACACAAGTCGAGACTCAGAAGTCGAAATCAGACAGATGTCCGAACATGTGTCCGAACTACGAAGTTCAGACACAGGTCGAACTTCAAAACAGTAGAAGAGTCAGAGGTGTCCGAACACCCAAGTTCGGATTGATGTTCGGACGTTTTACGAAAACGAATACGAGTAGTGTCCGAGCTTGTGTCCGGACATCAATGTTCGGACACAAGTCGAAGCCAAAATCAGAGAAGGCAGAGGGCTGTGTCCGAACTTCAAAGCTCGGACGGAAGTTCGGACACAGCGAAGACTTTAGAAAATAAAAGCGCAACAGGGTATGTCCGAACGTCAAAGCTCGGACAGACGTTCGGACATACCAAAAAACTCAGCAAACAGAAGCGATTTACACACAGACAGAGGCATCAAAACCAACTCAAATCAACACACGCATTTCCAAAACAACCTTGGGGGTTTAATCCATTGAGATGGAATTAAAACAGGCACAAATCACACACAAACACAAGACAATCATTGAATTAATTTACAGAATCCGAACATCCCAAGGCTGAACACACGGATCGAATCCGAGAGCCACCTACCTCAATTACAGCAGAGACGAAACACGGTCTGAACAGCAGAGAATCCCGAATCCGAAACAGAGCAATCGACTACACCGTCACAGCAAGACAGACCAAATGCAATTCCAGAATTCTGAATAACCACAACGCAGAACAATGCCAATTCAGAAACAGAAACTCAAACCCTGAAACCGGAATTGCAATCTAAAACTGCACACAACCCTCACCTGAATTCTGAGACGAAAACCTCAGACGAAGCCAATCGCAGAAGAGGATTGATAGAAACGCAAGGCCAACGCTGAATCACAATTAGATTGTAGAGGCACAATTAGAAAGGGGGAGTTCTCAAAACCTAAAACCTCAAACTGAAACTAAATTGTATAATCCGTATACAATTCGCAAACCTGATCGCAGAGGAGAAGACGAAGCAGATGCAGAACCCTCCAACAGCACAGCACAACGAACGAATCAGTAACACAACGCAGGAGAGGAGAAATGCTCTGAATAACAAGAGAGAGAGGACAGAGAGAGAGAGAGCGTCTCAGCAGTTGAACTGATCGGGGAATTAGAAAATGAGAGCGTGGTGAGGAACGTGTTAGGGAAGTAATTAAGGATAATTTAATAAGGAATAATGATGGGTTCTCACCAGGAAATCAAATGAGAAAGGAAAAAGACTTCCTCATCCCCAACTTAATTAGAATGGACTTCCTTGTCCTGAGTAATGAAATAACTCAACATAAGGCAACATCGCATGAAATAAAATTGTAACGAATTTTGGGTTATAACATCACCTCCCCCTTAAAAGAATTTCGTCCTCGAAATTAAAACATACCTACTGCTCGAAAAGGGCGGGAAACTTAGAACGCACTTCGCTTTCGACCTCCCAGGTCGCCTCTTCCTCGGACTGACCCGACCACTGTACCTTCACCAAGGGCATGGTCTTACTCCCGAGCTTACGAACATCTCGGGCTAGAATCCTCGAAGGAGCTGCCTCGAACGTGAAGTCCTCCCTCAACTGAAGCGGACTGAAGTCGATCACATGAGATGGGTCCGGAATATACTTCCTCAGCATAGAAACGTGGAAAACACTGTGCACTGCTGCTAAAGATGGAGGCAAGCCAAACGATAGGCAACCGGTCCGATCCTCTCTAGGATCTCAAAAGGACCCACAAAACGAGGGCTAAGCTTGCCTCTCTTCCCAAACCGAACAACTCCTTGAACTAAAGAAACCTTCAGATACACATGGTCGCCCACCTCAAACTCTAGAGGTCGTCTCCTCTGATCGGCGTAACTCTTCTGACGACTCTGAGCCACAAGCAAGCGCTCTCTGATAGACTGAATCTTGCCCACAGCATCCTGAACCAAGTCTGGACCAATCACGGCTCTCTCCTTCAGATCATCCCAACAGATGGGTGATCTGCACCTCCGGCCATACAATGCCTCAAACGGGGCCATCCCGATACTGGTCTGGAAGCTATTATTATAGGCGAACTCAATCAATGCAACGTGATGATCCCAGCTGCCCCCGAAGTCCAACACACATGCCTGAGCATGTCCTCAAGGACCTGATTCGTCCTCTCTGTCTGACCATCTGACTGAGGATGATAAGCTGAACTGAAAGACAACTTCGTCCCATAGCCTGATGCAAACTCTGCCAGAATCTGGACACAAACCTCGGATCTCTGTCAGACACAATAGAAGCGGGAACCCCATGTAGACGCACAATCTCATCCATGTACAACTGAGCCAAGCGATGCAAGCTGAAGTCTTCCTGACAGGCAAGAAGTGAGCGCTCTTCGTGAGCCGGTCCACAATACCCAAACTGCATCAAAACCCCTCGGAGTCTTGGCAGTCCCATAACGAAGTCCATCCGACGCTCTCCCACTTCCACTCCGGAACGGGAAGAGGCTGAAGCAAACCAGCTGGTCTCTGATGCTCGCTTTGACCTGCTGACAGGTCCTACATCTGGATACAAAGTCGGAGATGTCCCTCTTCATATTGCCCCACCAGAATGTCTCACGTAGGTCCCGGTACATCTTCACACCTCCTGGGTGTACCGAGTATGGAGCTCCATGAGCCTCCTGCATGATCTCACGTCTCAAAGGTCGTCTGCCGGCACACAACACGGTCTCTGAACCTCAGACAGCCATCCTCTGAAACCCTGAACTCAGACTCCTGACCCGCAGCTATCTCATCCCTGATCTTACCCAAACTGACATCAAGCTCCTGACTGGCCTTGATCCTGTCGATCAAGGTAGGCTGAATCTGCAATGCTGCTAACATCCCAGACCTCTCTGGACGAACACCCAGATACCCATACGCTGCAACTCAGAGCAGACCTCTGCACACCAGACAAAGCACAACGGTCCCAGACGGACCCCTCCTACTGAGCGCATCAGCAACCATTCGCCTACCAGGATGGTAGAGGATCTCCAATCATAGTCGTGTAGCACTCCAGCCACCTCCTCTGCCTCAAGTTCAACTCCTTCTGAGTGAACAGATACTTGAGGCTCTTATGGTCCGTATAACTTGCACGCTGCTCCATACAGATAGTGCCTCCAAATCTTCAAGCAAACACAAGCAGCTAACTCCAGGTCGTGGGTCGGATAGTTCTTCTCATATGGCTTAACTGACGAGAGCCATATGCAACCACCTTCCCATGCTGCATCAGCACACCCAAGTCCCCTATGGGACGCATCACAGAAAACCTCAAGACCCTCGGTCCCCTCCGGAAGAGTCAAGATCGGCGCAGTAGTCAACCTCTTCTTCAGCTCCAGAAAACACTGCTCACAGGCATCGCTCCACTCGAACTTCACATCCTTCTGAAGCAGACGAGTCAACGGATCACCAACTTGGAGAAGCCCTCCACAAACTTGCGATAGTAGCCCGCTAGTCCAAGGAAGCTACGAATATCCCCACATTAGTAGGCCTGGCCCACTCAGTAATAGCCGAATCTTCTCCGGATCCACGGAGATACCATCCTTAGAGACCACATGTCCCAAAACCACCTGATCCAACAACTCACACTTCTTCAGCTTCGCGTACAACTCCTTCTCCCTCAGAGTCTGGAGAACGGTCCTCAAATGCTCCTCGTGCTCCTCAGCACTCTTGGAATACACCAAGATGTCATCAATAAACTACAACGAACTGGTCCAAAAACGGCTTGAACACCCGGTTCATCATGTCCATAAATACAGAAGGCGCATTCGTCAGACCGAATGGCATCACTAGGAACTCGTAATGTCCATAACGAGTCCTGAAGCGGACTTAGGCACGTCGTCTGCCTTAATCCTCAGCTGATGATATCCGACCTCAGATCGATCTTCGAAAACACCTTAGCTCCTGCTAACTGGTCGAACAAGTCATCTATGCGCGGGAGAGGATACCTATTCTTAATGGTAACCTTGTTGAGCTCCCTGTAGTCAATGCACAACCGCATGCTACCGTCCTTCTTCTTAACAAACAACACTGGCGCTCCCCAAGGCGACACACTCGGGCGAATGAAGCCCTTATCCAGCAACTCCTGCAACTGGACCTTCAACTCCTTAAGCTCAGCAGGCGCCATCCGGTATGGGGCCTTCGAAATGGGCTGAGTCTCAGGTGCGAGCTCGATCGAGAACTCCACCTCTCTAACAGGGGGAAGCCCAGGTACGTCATCCTGGAACACATCTGGAAAGTCTCTGACCACTGGTATGTCCTCCAACTTCGCATCCTTGCGAACCTCAGGGATGTAGCACAGATATCCCTGGCATCCTTTCCTCAGAAAACGAAACGCCTGCATCGCTGATATGACCGGCGGCGAGCACGGGAGTCCATTCCCTGCTACAATCGGGGCTGGCCCGGCTCCTCAAAGTGACTCTCGAAGCGCACAATCAATGTGGGCATGGTGCGCAGCAAGCCAATCCATGCCCAGGATCACATCAAAACTAGTCATCTCCATCGGGATGAGGTCAGCACACAGAATCCTATTCTTGACTAACACAGGACTAGCTTTACAGACAGAATTCAAAAGCATAGAAGAGTCCCTAACCAATGGACTATGCACACACAGCTCAACACCCAGAGGCACAACAGGCAAACCGAGCTCACCCACCAACTCAGCAGAAATAAAAGAGTGGGTGGCTCCAGAGTCAAACAAACAAAACAGAACGAGAAGACAGCTGGAGAATACCTGTGACAACTCTGTCAGTCGATCGGTCTCTCTCTCCAGCCATCGCGTACACTCTGGCCTGGCCCTGGGGCTTCTTCTGCTCAGCCCGGTCTCGATCTCTGGACCCAAGCAGACCTCCTCTCCACCTCCAGAGCTACCTCTGCTCCTCTCAGCCTGAGGGCAATCAGCAATCCTATGTCCCATGGATCCACACTTGAAGCAGGCTCCGACTTCCTGTAGCAGTCCTGACCTCTGTGAAACTTGCCACAGACCTGGCACTTCGGAGCGGAGCTGACGAAGACGAACCACCTCTATCTCGCGAACGGTCTCCAGAGCGGTCTCCAGCTCGGTCTCCAGTAGACTGCTTCTTCTGAGAAGCAGACTGATCCCTCCTATCGCTCTCATCGGACCTCTGCTTCCTCTTCTGGTCCTTCCCTCCAGACTGGCGACCTCTCAAGTCAGCCTCTACCAACAGGGCGACATCAGCACGTCCCTGAAGGTCTTGTGACGCAGGGGCGTCACAGCAGAACGGATATCAGGCCTCAGGCCGCTCTCAAACTTCCTGGCCTTCCTATGCTCGTCAGGCTCAGGTGCAAACTTAGACAGACTGATGAATTACGAACGTACTCCTCAACGCTCATGTCCCGACCCTGGCGTAGTCGGTTATACTCCAGAATGCGCTGATCCTTAACGTCGGGGTAGAACTGTTTGTTGAACTCTCCAGTGAACTGCTCCCACGTCCAAGGCTGGGGGAATCTCCCCATAACTGACCTCCACCACTCCTTGGCTTCGGCCTTGAACAGAAAGGTGGCGAAGTCCACCTTCTGCTCCTCCTCTGAGCCCATAACACGCAGTAAGTCCTCCACCTTTGACAGCCAGTGGCTGGCCTCCTGGGGATCTCCTGCCCCATTGAACGATGGCGGCTTCAGCTTCATGAACTCCTGAAGCGCCTTCACATTCCGGCCTCCAGCATCAACCCCAGCTGGGCCTGCTCCGCCAGCTGGTCCTCCTCCAGCTGGTCCACCTCCTGCAGCCATGGTCTGCATGAGCTGCGTCATAAACTGCTGAACAGCATCAGCAACATTTCCTGGAGCCCTTCTTGGCGGCATTCTGAAAGTCCAACAGCAAGCAGTTAGACTCAGACACTAACACTGACGTTTCTGACTGACTGGCTAACTTAAAATCCCAGCAGATTAGAACCCAGAGCTCTGATACCACTAAATGTAACACCCCCAAACACTGGCCTAGGAGTTAGGGGTATTACACGCCGCGTATTATTACACAATAACGCAAGGCTCTAAAGAACGAACGCCAATAAACAAATAAGGCCCAAAACAGAATACTTAAATAAAGTATAATCAAGAGATGTTGAACATCCCAAAGTTATTACAAACCCACCAAACAGATGTCAAAAGCGGAAGCTAACAAAGAGGCCCAAAGGCTCAAATTCAAATACAAAGTCTCAAACGAAACAAATAGCAAAATGAACTAAACTCCAGAGCTGCAAGTGACCCTCGCTGATCAATCTGCAATGTTAGATAAAGTAGGGGAATGAGCACACAACTATGCCCAGTAATGACCAACTTCATCAACCAGCATGCTCAAAACATTTACAGAATATTGACAAATCAGAAGGAGTCAAAGGAATCCATAAGCGTGTCAGAAAACAGAAGCAGAAGTCCATACAACAAGGACTAAACAGAGTAGAAGCAGACAGAATCAGAAAACAGAGTGGGACACTAGCGATCACAGCATACAGACAGAACAGCAACAAGCTCGTGAACAGAACGAGGAAACCTCACTCGTAAACAGAACAGTGTAAACACCTGAACAGAACGGGGAACATCACCCGTGAACAGAAGGATCCTACATAGCGCGCTACGAGACAGCGAAACCAGCCATCCAAAGGCTCAGACACAGAGATAACTAGGTCCCAAAATAGAAGCTTAAAACAATTAAGCTGTAACACCCCATCCAACAACAAATACATAACAACAATCTGCAGTGGAATACACAACTCATCAAATAACTCAACTCGCTGGTGTTACACGCTTAACCACCCACGTGGCTAACAAGGCTAATACACATACGTTGTACCGTCTGATGGGCTAAATTCCCGAGCGACTACACCTTACTATCCCTTTCCATTAACAACAACAACAACATACACCTTTCAACTATACCGAGTATTAATAAACTGATGCCGACAACAATATCGGTCTACTACACCTACTGATACATACACTTAAACGAATACCCTTGTACAATGACTACCCCGTCCACTCTCGAACGGCTTCCAGCTCTCTGTACCTGAAACAGGAAAGAAAGAAAGGGTGGCCCCCAAGGGGCTCAGCACCTTTGCTGGTATGGAATCCCGCAGCCCACATGCTACCGGGCCACGCACAACTAATTGTCGTCTTAGCATGCGGTTGATTATAGTTAAATCATGCATGCAACTGTAAACATACAACACATAATCATTTCGCCTCAACGGGCTCAACAAACGGATAATATATCCTTACTTATAAATCACTCATGGTGTTCTCTATTCCTAGAGTGTTCCTCCTCTAATGGAGCTACTACTCCTTATAACGACCTTACCCTTAAATCGGGTTATCCTTAACGCCTCTTTTCACAAAGGGATTCATACCCATGATCCACATACTCCACATTTTATAACATATCACATACACTACATAACACACAACAACAACCCTTTTCACGTTTCAACGTGCAACATAACACAGCAATAGATATTGCATCACAACAAATACTAACATAACGGGAATGGTTCTCTTAGGAACCGACCCAACATTGCTTATACACTGGTGAGCCTAGAGAATGTTGCCAGACTCATGATAAGCTCGTTATACAATAACAACAACACTCATTACCGTCCTAATAGCTGGACGCGTAACTTAAGTTAAGGCGGTTCGGGTTTGGAGGCCCGAACACCACACAAACACATGTTCCCTAAACCGATCAGTCAGAATAGCTAAGCTTTGGAGTAGCTAATGGGAGATCATAACCCGTGAGGGAAACAACCATAACAAGGAGAAGGGTAAGGCTAGAAGGATACCCTCTCCCAAACAACGCGCGACCGGCCAAACCGGATTCCTCACCAGTTAGTACATACTTACTATTAAATATTAGTTAGAACCCCATTATGGAGTCTATCACACCACACAACATACAGTTTATTCAACTGAGTTAAACATACAAGAGAGATCCCTACATTCACATACACAATCACACATTTACACACATAGCCGTGGTTAGTACGTCCCATGGTTCGGGTCGTTTACTCCGAATACCGAACTCTCATGTGATCCTAGACTCAGTTAACTAAGGTTAACACTGCCGAGGTTAAATGGTATCGGAGTTGAACACGCCACATATATGAATTACTGTAAACTCATTACATGTTTTATCTTACAACGTGGCAAAACATACAGAAAAACACATTGGCATACAAGCCGGTGTAATCCGGTAGGACACAGGTTGCAAGAAAACCATACCTGTCACCGGAGTCCATTACCACGTCCACTTATGTTCCTCGAGCAATTCTCGAACAACTGTTAACATCACATGTTTTTATTAAACACCGGGGTTGCTTGAGATTTAATGACTAATGCTTATAATTTTTCCGTTAACTTAGTTACATAACTTACTTTTAAACTCGTTTACTTTCACATTACAACCACCCACTTAATTGCAAAAACTCACCTAACATGTCCTTAACAACCTTTATAATACCATTATCCATCAATCCCCATCATTAGAAATCTTTTAATAACCTAAAACAACAATTTTAGAGTGGTCCGGGACTTGGTCCTTACCTTAAGTCCCGGACCAACACTTACAGAGACTCTCGGCCATTTTTAATAGGGTGGTCGGGACCTTGTACTCACCCCAAGTCCCGGACCACAACATGGAACAACCCTCGGCCTGTTTTTGATATTGGTCCGGGACTTTAACCATTAACCAAGTCCCGGACCCAAGCTACAGAATGCTATAGTTGCATTTTTCTAACCTTGTTGCACTATTTCTCCACCTCCATTAATACCCAAACTTCATACATGAATTAGGCATACTCTAATACCGAAATATCACTTTGATTCTCCTTACAACATTGTCTTTCTTTTTTTTTTTGCATAATTTTGGGCCGTCCGACCCACAGCTGGGTCGGACCGTTCCAGAAACTTTTCCCGTCTACTAAATACTCATGTCCGACCCATGTCCGACCCAACCATCTGGGTCGGACCATTCCAGAGACCTAGAGCACACATGTCCGACCCATGTCCGACCCAAGACCTCTGGGTCGGACCATTCCAGAAACATCAACGGGTGACTTAACAGAGGCTGTCCGACCCACCCTGGGTCGGACCACTGGGTCGGACAACATCAGAAGTTGTCCAAAACTTGTCAAACTTTCCCCAAACTTTTCCTCAAGCCTCCTAATGTGTTCTAACATCATTTGGCACCCTTAAACCTTCATACAACATCCATAAAACTCATTTTATAACTCCTTAAACACTTACTCTCTTCTTACCAAAATTCCTAACACTTATATTGTTTTCTCCTTAAGATTTCTAAGTGGTATATTACCTATAATGACCACTATACCAAGGTGTTTCCTCTACACCTTAACATCTCCCCAACTCACCTTAATACATGTTTTCTTCCCAAGTAAAGCCTTTGTTCACCTTTCACACTTCTAGTTCATCAAAACCATTTAAAACACTTAGAACTTCTTACACATTTTCCCAAATTTGGCCATAGCTTCTCTAGTATATACTCACATCCAAACACTTAGGTTTTTACCTTATTTCATTCAAGGACACCTAAAATCCATCAAGAACATTTTTACACACAAACTTCACACATTAAGCACTACATCACAATATAGTGCATAACTTAAATTGCTTGGCACTTAGGCCCTTAAATAACAAGGCTCTTAGGCCCTTAAATTGCAATAACCATAAACACTGAATTTCCCACATAATAATGCCTTTGACCTACAAATACACCCAACAATACATATCCTTTAATAAACTCCTTGAGAGCATTCTACTAGCTCATTCACCATTGGCTCCTTAGATCATTTTAACAAGCATTATAAGCTCATTTCTCCTAAGGCATTAAGCCACATTAAGATAGCATATTTACCTCTTTCCTCACAAACTTCTTTCTTGTTTCCTTGTTTAAAAATCGGCTAAGCTTGTTGCTTGTCAACTTCTAAACATTACACAAACAATGTGATGAGTATTCAAGCTCCAAGCTTAATCTCATTGTAAACCCTAGGTTTTACATTGTTCAAAGAGCATTAAGATAGTTGTTTTACCTTGGTCTTTGAATGGAATTGGAATATCTACCAAGAGAGGACTCCACCAAGTCCTTGAAAGATTCAAATGGAGCTAGAACAAGGCAACACAAGGAGCTCCATCAATGAATATTTTCGGTCACACACAAAACATGGAGGAAACTTGATTTTTCTTTGAGATTCCTTACCTAGGAGCAAAAGAGATCAATAATATGTGGAAAGACAAGCTCAAGCCCCTTCAATGGTGGAACTCCATGGCACCGAAATGGGGCTCTTGAAGTTTTGAGAAGATAGGAATGAAGAGCTTGATGAGAGGAAGAGAATGGTGGTGTTTGTTTTTGATTTGGATAAGTGAGCTAGATTTTACAAGAGATCAAAGGTGGACTTCCATGGTGGTGTGGTGCTGTTTTAACGTGAGAGAACAGTAAGAAGAGAGGTTGAGAGAGTGGAGCCGTGTGAAATGAAGAAAGGAATGAGAGAAATGAGATAAGTTTGCTTTTTAGAAGATATTTGTTTTATAAAGCAAATAGTAACTATATTAGTCATCTTTATTTCTTTAACAAGTTAACAAGTGAGTGGTGAGTCACCACACTTAAGAAACCGGCCCCCTTTATTATAATGAGGGTGTTTTAGTCTTTGTTGACCAATTTAATATTATAACATTATGTGTTACAAACTAGCTTATAAAAATCACTATTCACAAAACAGGCACATAGAAGTGAAATTTTTGATTTCCCATTGATATAGACTTCCAAATGTGATACTATATAGTACACATGTTAATTAAAGATTAATGATGGACATTTAGCCATTCAAAACTCATTTACAAGACAATTTTTCAAAAACGTGCTTTAAGACTCCTTAAAGCACATTTTGTGTTTTAACTTGTTTTCAAGCTTGGTTTTCTTTGGCAATTGATTTAATATGTTCATTAACATATTTATAAGGTATAGGTATGACCATTAGGTCTTATACAAATTTATCCCAAGCTTAGAGCACATTTTAGCCCATATTGACCTTAAGGTATTTATTTGTGTTTTGTTTGGTTTCATTGTCCACCAAAGTTTCCTAAGGACTTAATTAGCCTTATTAAATCATAATCGAATATTATTAAGTCTTGGTAGGCTCTTCGGGTCCTAACCAAGTTCGCTCATAGCTTAGAGCATGTTTTTGCTCAAACTGTGTCCTTAATGCTTAGTTGCATTTTTACTATGGTTTAAATTGTACACTGATGTTCCTAAGGCACTTTTTAGCCTTTACATACCATGGTTTAATATTTAAAGTACATATCAAGGTTTGGGGTATTTCAATCTACCCCCCTTAAAAGAACTTCGTCCTCGAAGTTTACACTTCCCTCACATCTTGGATTAGAATACGGGGATTACTTACAGAGATAAAACTTCCATAACCAAATACACTTTACATCACAACCTCGGACTTAATGGTCCGGGCAACACATTCACATCCATACATAACATAACATATTCACATGATAACCTCGGACTCAATGGTCCGGGTATCTTAACAACATTTACACATACATAACAACCCCTTTGACTCATTGGTCTTGGGTAACATAACAACATTTGGACACATAGGTCCTGATAACATAACAGTCTTTAGACACATAGGTCTATGTAACACAACACATTTAGACTCATAGGTCTTGATAGAATACACTTTTAGAACTCGAGGTCAAAATAACATTTATTACACATACCAAACAACATGTCATAGCATGTATAACAATCAAAAATATCTTTGATATACACTGTGATCCCGAAGAACCCGGTCGCGATGGACACCTTCCGTCCCCGTGTCCTTGGGAGATCAAAACAATCACTTAAGTTTAAAATTTCCTTGAGAGGTTAAGTAAGAGAACTTTAATTATGTAAAGTATCTATCAACGTTTTATAAATATCAATTGTAAATCCTTTTGAAAACACACACAACTCCAAGTCCAACTTAAGCTCTTTGCTTCTTTTATTAGCGTGGTTATTTGTGACCACTTATAGGGAGCTTCAAGAATCATCCAACCCTGATGTGATCAGCATCAGTGTAGAACTATCCTTCCACTCCAATTTGTGTTCGGCTTCCCTTGATCACATGCAAATCAAGTTCCACTTCCCACTTCATTATCAAGCATCAAATAAATCACTCATTTCCAATTTTCTATCTTTTAAATCATTCTAATCATGATCATAACATCTCCAAAGGATAGAACTCCGTCTATCATTTACCTCCATTCACTTTAATCTTGTTGCCTAGGGAATCTTATTCTCACTAGGTTCTATGTCGGTATCATGCCCTTTCTTGAATCACTATATAGTATATATATACACGTATATTTTATCAAAATACAACACACAATTTCACATTTATACACTGTCGGGGTTTGCTCCCCCGGGAGTTTCTCTACTCCCACACTTGTACTATCACTCACAACTGTTAACAAATACACACACTTATCACAATGGTATTCGCATCTTCTGTGCGCAATTACCACAATTAAACCATGAATGAATGTGTATGTTTACGTAACACACCACCAATCATCAAAACAAATTTTGTGCTATGCACAATATAAGTCACATACACTACGTACACTTGTACGGTAATATACACTAAGTGGTTTTGCGCTCTACCCCCCTTAAAAGGGATTACGCCCACGTAATCAATCACTAAACATTGGCTTAAAATGTTCTGCCGTCGTGAAGTGTTTTAACTTCCATGCGGTCTATTACACAATGGATTCTGATTAGAGGATCTTAACCATATTGGCGGTTTAGTTCCTAAACTAAGAATTCTCATTGAAGTTTGTTTAAACTCATAACCGGTTTCGGTTCTGGCCTGTGAGGCTTCTAGGCATTAATAATTATCCATTCTCTCATGTTCACCATGCACATTCAACAGTTGAATCACTGGCTTACTAGTTTCTGCTGCGAAACTCTAATAACTGTAGAGCTTAATTGCCCCTTTTGTTATCCATACTGTATTGTACATTCCCAATTGTCACCTTCATCTTGGTAACAATGGTTTCTCAACCGACGCGTGGTATCTCTTACCGTTAGCGAATTCGGTGAGTTATAAACTTTCTATCCACTTCCATAACAATTTACTGTGTATACAGCTATGTATTTCACAATGATTGACTTGTTCCTTCCGATTTACTGTCGGTTGAGATTGAGCTACTACCTAGTGTGTAGTGCTCTCTCAGCTATTTACAACATTTGGGGTATATTCCATACCGATATTTGGCAGTTAGTGCTACTGTAGTCACTTACTGTTAATCATATCTCCACATTTGGTTTTGTACAAGTACTTGTTATTGGTGCGGCCTTGCATTTCCTATGCATCGGCCATTATAACATTATTGCTCCACAATTAACATGTTTCCAATTCCTAGCTATCCCACTCGATCATTACTGCGCAAGTGCAATACCAAAACACTCAGTCATACAGAGTGCAGAGGTGTAAACTCTTGACAGTAAATCCCTTATGCGATTCGCCATGGAATTCACAATGTGTTTCAATGAGATTTTGATCTCGTAATACTGGCTACTGGCTTACTGCCTAGTTTGTTTGACATCACTTATCTTGCATCTCTACTAAGTTTAACTCATAACTGGTCTTATCTGCTACATTATCGTTTAACAATACTTATACAACGGTCGCTTGCTGCGCACCGTGCTCTTACTCCTTGTATAGCATCAGCTTATATCATATTTACTGCCATATTAACTTCCATACATATACTTACATTATTCACATTATGGTTCATCACTATTTGGATGGCTACCGAATGCTCCTTGAGCGTTGCTCACTCGAGTCTCAAACCGACGTTATTTAGCTCGGTGCTTCACTTTATACACACATACTACTAAACTAACTGCTCTCAAATAATAATAATATTGTCCATCCTTAACATATTTCTTGAGCTTGATTCACATAACTACCGCTCCTGCGGTTTCACAGCATCGAGAGGTATCCCCACTCTTAGTGCAGTGGTTCGTTCTCCACTCTATTCACTTATATAACATAAACTTCTGCAATCAATCTAATTTACATAACACATTTTATTTGTGGCCTACAAGCCTTATTTGCCTTGAGCTGTGCTCATTGTAGGCTGTCCACACACATGTACTTCTCTGTACAACATTACATGGTTTGGATATTATATTGGGCTCCATGACAAGGTCGTTGCATTCCGTTTCCTTTCATGGGATGCCCCTTAGGTTTGTCAGTCCGTCTCCTGACAACTTATGTCTAAACTGGGTGTTAGTTTCAGCCCTCGTGTTTCTGTCAGGTCATTTCCTGCAATAACTATTGATGCGAACACCCTTCAAGGATTGCTCCTGGGTGTTGCTAAGTTATGCTTTTACATCTGGTTCGCACTTATTGGTATATTCAGTTAGCCACGCCGTTTGCGTTCTTAACTGGTTATTATCTCCTTCTGTGAAGATCAACATTTCCTGGTAGTGTAGGTACTCATTTTGGGAGTTTCATCCCGTTCTTTGCACATTAATGTGTCCACATTAGGCATCTGCTTTGCCATGTACAGGCTGGGTCACCATTCTAGCTATCATGTTTATCCCTGAGCATCCTTAAGTCATATAAGATGTCTTTACATTCAGTTAGTGCACTTCGCACCTCCTGACTCTTAAACATTTTCTTGAAAGGAATTCACTAATTCCTTGAGTCTCGTTAACTTAACTGAGTTCCTTAACTTCAACCATTCATGGTAATCCTTAGTTCTTGTTTGATTTATACTGCTGACCGTATACGGAGTCGACTACTTCCCGTGTTTCGGACTCTACTCGTATACATATATGGGGTATCATACTGATACATTACTACTTACCCAACTAACCTATAAGTAGGTCTGTCGGGCCCACATGCTCCTATCGGAGTGCGGTCGTCCCACAACACAGTTGGTACACTTGTAGTGTCCGTCACACGCCTAGGTGAAGTATTCTGTTGTTAACTCCCTTATATTGTCCCGTGACAATATTCATTCCTTGCTTCCCGATCTTAATCGAAGGGAAAGTTTATCCATTGTTACATCCTTGTCATCTGTCCTTGGTTTTACTGGTTTGGTTTAAAAGAAGGTTGGAAAGAAGTGTTGGTTTGAAAGAAAATCTGGTTTTGAAAAGAAAGGGTTTGAATAAATCTGGGTTGAAAGAAAGTTTTCATGGTTTCACAGCATCTTCTTACCTTAACCAAGTCTAGCTTCTTGCTGACTGGTGTATTTACAATTACAGGGGTTAGGCTAACAGGCCTTTCCACTGTTATGACGATCACATTTAACTTTATGGTACTTTACCAAATACTTTGTAGTGGTTATAACTTTCCCGAACAGCCCTGTTATAGCAGCACTTGCTATGGCAAGTGCGCCATGCTAACTGGCTATCGATTTAACACATACCAGTTGTGGTATTGTTTTTACCCATATTGTCATCAGTGGCCTTGTTGGCCCTCACTGATCTTACTGCCTTGACAATAACTCTTCCAGGTGACTTCTCACTGTCTTCACATGATAATCATCAACTAGGGTGTTTCCCCTTCTGGGAGACTCCTTTTACTTAGTATTGTATTCTCTCTGTAGCCCGTTCCACGCATTTGGGCTCTACGTTGTAGTTCCCTTGCCGGTTGGTATACCGTTGGTGTATTATTTATCAACTGTGATCCGGTAGACACTCATCTCGGGTTTCACTAATCCACTTCTTGCCCGTTGCACGGTCGGTGCGTTGCAAGCTGGTTACTCTCGACTGCTCTGCATGTCGACCCAGGTTGCCGGAAATTCTATTCTCTTATACACAAAATCCTTCATTCTTCGCTATTAAATGCGGTTGACATTGTTCAGATGGAGACCGTCTCTGGGATTCCCAGTTTTCGGGATCTACCGTGTGACAGGTTCTCCGTACCTTAGAGGTACTTAATAACAGCCAGATCGGGTATTCCCGAGTATGAGAGGACTTTCATCTCTCTGGCGTTGTTTCCCAAGTTATATACATGGATTGTGGAGGGCGGGTTGGATATTGTAGGTTTCCAGTACACACTGGTAATTCCTATCTAGCGTATCTCTCACGCTATCACTCAACCCTTAACCCAAAGTACTTAAATCCTAACTCGGTACTTCCTAAGCTCGGTGATTCAGTCATTAGAGCGATACTTCGCTCTGATACCACTTTTTGTAACACCCCATCCAACAACAAATACATAACAACAATCTGCAGCGGAATACACAACTCATCAAATAACTCAACTCGCTGGTGTTACACGCCGTTAACCACCCACGTGGCTAACAAGGCTAATACACATACGTTGTACCGGTCTGATGGGCTAAATTCCCGAGCGACTACACATTACTATCCCTTTCCATTAACAACAACAACAACATACACCTTTCAACTATACCGAGTATTAATAAACTGATGCCGACAACAATATCGGTCTTACTACACCTACTGTATACATACACTTAAACGAATACCCTTGTACAATGACTACCCCGTCCTACTCTCGAACGGCTTCCAGCTCTCTGTACCTGAAACAGGAAAAGAAGAGAAAGGGTGGCCCCCAAGGGGCTCAGCACCTTTGCTGGTATGGTAATCCCGCAGCCCACATGCTACCGGGCCACGCACAACTAATTGTCGTCTTAGCATGCGGTTGATTATAGTTAAATCATGCATGCAACTGTAAACATACAACACATAATCATTTCGCCTCAACGGGCTCAACAAACGGATAATATATCCTTACTTAATAAATCACTCATGGTGTTCTCTATTCCTAGAGTGTTCCTCCTCTAATGGAGCTACTTCCTTAATAGACGACACTTACCCTTAAATCGGGTTATCCTTAACGCCTCTTTTCACAAACTGGGATTCATACCCATGATCCACATACTCCACATTTTATAACATATCACATACACTACATAACATCACAACAACAACCCTTTTCACGTTTCAACGTGCACAACATAACACCGCAATAGATATTGCATCACAACAAAAATACATAACATAACGGGAATGGTTCTCTTAGGAACCGACCCAACATTGCTTATACACTGGTGAGCCTAGAGAATGTTGCCAGACTCATGATAAGCTCGTTATACAATAACAACAACACTCATTACCGTCCTAATAGCTGGACGAGTAACTTAAGTTAAGGCGGTTCGGGTTTGGAGGCCCGAACACACCACACAAACACATGTTCCCCCTAAACCGATCATAAGTCAGAATAGCTAAGCTTTGGAGTAAGCTAATGGGAGATCATAACCCGTGAGGGAAACAACCATAACAAGGAGAAGGGTAAGGCTAAGAAGGATACCCTCTCCCAAACAACGCGCGACCGGCCAAACCGGATTCCTCACCACTGTTACATACTTACTATTAAATATTAGTTAGAACCCCATTATGGAGTCTATCACAACCACACAACATACAGTATTACAACTGAGTTAAACATACAAGAGAGATCCCTACATTCACATACACATATCACACATTTAACACACGCATAGCCGTGGTTAGTACGTCCCATGGTTCGGGTCGTTTACTCCGAATACCGAACTCTCATGTGATCCTAGACTCAGTTAACTAAGGTTAACACTCGCGAGGTTAAATGGTATCGGAGTTGAACACGCCACATATATGAATTACTGTAAACTCATTACATGTTTTATCTTACAACGTGGCAAACATACAGAAAAACACATTGGCATACAAGCCGGTGTAATCCGGTAGGACACAGGTTGCAAGAAAACCATACCTGTCACTGGAGTCTACTTTACCACGTCCACTTATGTTCCTCGAGCAATTCTCGAACAACTGTTAACATCACATGTGTTTTTATTAAACACCGGGGTTGCTTGATTATTTAATGACTAATGCTTATAATTTTTTTCCCGTTAACTTAGTTACATAACTTTACTTTTAAACTCGTTTTACTTTCACATTTTATTACAACTTTTCACCCACTTAATTGTCATTAAAACTCACCTAACATGTCCTTAACAACCTTATAATACCATTATCCATCAATCCCCATCATTAGACATCTTTTAATAACCTAAAACAACAATTTTAGAGTGGTCCGGGACTTGGTCCTTACCTTAAGTCCCGGACCAACACTTACAGAGACTCTCGGCCATTTTTAATAGGGTGGTCCGGGACCTTGTACTCACCCCAAGTCCCGGACCACAACATGGAACAACCCTCGGCCTGTTTTTGATATATGGTCCGGGACTTTAACCATTAACCAAGTCCCGGACCCAAGCTACAGAATGCTATAGTTGCATTTTTCTAACCTTGTTGCACTATTTCTCCACCTCCATTAATTACCCAAACTTCATACATGAACTTAGGCATACTCTAATACCGAAATATCACTTTGATTCTCCTTACAACATTGTCTTTCTTTTTTTTTGCATAATTTTGGGCCGTCCGACCCACCGTCCGACCCACAGCTGGGTCGGACCGTTCCAGAAACTTTTCCCGTCTACTAAATACTCATGTCTGACCCATGTCCGACCCAACCATCTGGGTCGGACCATTCCAGAGACCTAGAGCACACATGTCCGACCCATGTCCGACCCAAGACCTCTGGGTCGGACCATTCCAGAAACATCAACGGGTGACTTAACAGAGGCTGTCCGACCCACCCTGGGTCGGACCACTGGGTCGGACAACATCAGAAGTTGTCCAAAACTTGTCAAACTTTCCCCAAGCTTTTCCTCAAGCCTCCTAATGTGTTCTAACATCATTTGGCACCCTTAAACCTTCATACAACATCCATAAAACTTTTTTTATAACTCCTTAAACACTTACTCTCTTCTTACCAAATTCCTAACACTTATATTGTTTTCTCCTTAAGATTTCTAAGTGGTATTTTACCTATAATGACCACTATACCAAGGTGTTTCCTCTACACCTTAACATCTCCCCAACTCACCTTAATACATGTTTTCCCAAGTAAGTAAGCCTTTGTTCACCTTTCACACTTCTAGTTCATCAAAACCATTTAAAACACTTAGAACTTCTTACACATTTTCCCAAATTTGGCCATAGCTTCTCTAGTATATACTCACATCCAAACACTTAGGTTTTTACCTTATTTCATTCAAGGACACCTAAAATCCATCAAGAACATTTTTACACACAAACTTCACACATTAAGCACTACATCACAATATAGTGCATAACTTAAATTGCTTGGCACTTAGGCCCTTAAATAACATGGCTCTTAGGCCCTAAAATTGCAATAACCATAAACACTGAATTTCCCACATAATAATGCCTTTGACCTGCAAATACACCCAACAATACATATTCCTTTAATAAACTCCTTGAGAGCATTCTACTAGCTCATTCACCATTGGCTCCTTAGATCATTTTAACAAGCATTATAAGCTCATTTCTCCTAAGGCATTAAACCACATTAAGATAGCATATTTACCTCTTTTCCTCACAAACTTCTTTCTTGTTTCCTTGTTTAAAAATCGGCTAAGCTTAGTTGCTTGTCAACTTCTAAACATTACACAAACAATGTGATGAGTATTCAAGCTCCAAGCTTAATCTCATTGTAAACCCTAGGTTTTACATTGTTCAAAGAGCATTAAGATAGTTATTTTACCTTGGTCTTTGAAGGGAATTGGAATATCTACCAAGAGAGGACTCCACCAAGTCCTTGAAAGATTCAAATGGAGCTAGAACAAGGCAACACAAGGAGCTCCATCAATGAATATTTTCGGTCACACACAAAACATGGAGGAAACTTGATTTTTCTTTGAGATTCCTTACCTAGGAGCAAGGAGATCAATAATATGTGGAAAGACAAGCTCAAGCCCCTTCAATGGTGGAACTCCATGGCACCGAAATGGGGCTCTTGAAGTTTTGAGAAGATAGGAATGAAGAGCTTGATGAGAGGAAGAGAATGGTGGTGTTTGTTTTTGATTTGGATAAGTGAGCTAGATTTTACAAGAGATCAAAGGTGGACTTCCATGGTGGTGGTGCTGTTTTAACGTGAGAGAACAGCAAGAAGAGAGGTTGAAGAGAGTGGAGCCGTGTGAAATGAAGAAAGGAATGAGAGAAATGAGATAAGTTTGCTTTTTAGAAGATATTTGTGTTTATAAAGCAAATAGTAACTATATTAGTCATCTTTATTTCTTTAACAAGTTAACAAGTGAGTGGTGAGTCACCACACTTAAGAAACCGGCCCCCTTTATTATAATGAGGGTTTTTTAGTCTTTGTTGACCAATTTAATTACTTATAACATTATGTGTTACAAACTAGCTTATAAAAATCACTATTCACAAAACAAGGCACATAGAAGTGAAATTTTTGATTTCCCATTGATATAGACTTCCAAATGTGATACTATATAGTACACATGTTAATTAAAGAGTAATGATGGACATTTAGCCATTCAAAACTCATTTACAAGACAATTTTTCAAAAACGTGCTTTAAGACTCCTTAAAGCACATTTTGTGTTTTAACTTGTTTTCAAGCTTGGTTTTCTTTGGTAATTGATTTAATATGTTCATTAACATATTTATAAGGTATAGGTATGACCATTAGGTCTTATACAAATTTATCCCAAGCTTATAGCACATTTTAGCCCATATTGACCTTAAGGTATTTATTTGTGTTTTGTTTGGTTTCATTGTCCACCAAAGTTTCCTAAGGACTTAATTAGCCTTATTAAATCATAATCGAATATTATTAAGTCTTGGTAGGCTCTTCGGGTCCTAACCAAGTTCGCTCATAGCTTAGAGCATGTTTTTGCTCAAACTGTGTCTTAATGCTTTATTGCATTTTACTATGGTTTAAATTGTACACTGATGTTCCTAAGGCACTTTTTAGCCTTTACATACCATGGTTTAATATTTAAACTACATATCAAGGTTTGGGGTATTTCATAAGCATATGTGCACCCAGGCACCAGAAAGCATATAGATAGCTTGGAAATCAGAAGGGGAATCCAACCCCGCAAACGGAAGTCAAAACAGAGCTCAAACGAGCAAGTTATGGTAAAAACAGTACCATGTCCGAACTTGTGTCCGGACATCAATGTTCGGACACAAGTCGAGACTCAGAAGTCGAAATCAGACAGATGTCCGAACATATGTCCGAACTACGAAGTTCGGACACAGGTCGAACTTCAAAACAGTAGAAGAGTCAGAGGTGTCCGAACACCCAAGTTCGGACTGATGTTCGGACGTTTTACGAAAACGAATACGAGTAGTGTCCGAGCTTGTGTCCGGACATCAATGTTCGGACACAAGTCGAAGCCAAAATCAGAGAAGGCAGAGGGCTGTGTCCGAACTTCAAAGCTCGGACGGAAGTTCAGACACAGCGAAGACTTTAGAAAATAAAAGCGCAACAGGGTATGTCCGAACGTCAAAGCTCGGACAGACGTTCGGACATACCGAAAAACTCAGCAAACAGAAGCGATTTACACACAGACAGAGGCATCAAAACCAACTCAAATCAACACACGCATTTCCAAAACAACCTTGGGGGTTTAATCCATTGAGATGGCATTAAAACAGGCACAAATCACACACAAACACAAGACAATCATTGAATTAATTTGCAGAATCCGAACACCCCAAGGCTGAACACACGGATCGAATTCGAGAGCCACCTACCTCAATTACAGCAGAGACGAAACACGGTCTGAACAGCAGAGAATCCCGAATCCGAAACAGAGCAATCGACTACACCGTCACAGCAAGACAGACCAAATGCAATTCCAGAATTCTGAATATCCACAACGCAGAACAATGCCAATTCAGAAACGGAAACTCAAACCCTAAAACCGGAATTGCAATCTAAAACTGCACACAACCCTCACATGAATTCTGAGACGAAAACCTCAGACGAAGCCAATCGCAGAAGAGGATTGATAGAAACGCAAGGCCAACGCTGAATCACAATTAGATTGCAGAGGCACAATTAGAAAGGGGGAGTTCTCAAAACCTAAAACCTCAAACTGAAACTGGATTGTATAATCCGTATACAATTCGCAAACCTGATCGCAGAGGAGAAGACGAAGCAGATGCAGAACCCTCCAACAGTACAGCACAACGAACGGATCAGTAATACAACGCAGGAGAGGAGAAATGCTCTGAATAACAAGAGAGAGAGAACAGAGAGAGGACAGAGAGAGAGAGCGTCTCAGCAGTTGAACTGATCGGGGAATTAGAAAATGAGAGCGTGGTGAGGAACGTGGTTAGGGAAGTAATTAAGGATAATTTAATAAGGAATAATGATGGGTTCTCACCAGGAAATCAAATGAGAAAGGAAAAAGACTTCCTCATCCCCAACTTAATTAGAATGGACTTCCTTGTCCTGAGTAATGAAATAACTCAACATAAGGCAACGTTGCACGAAATAAAATTGTAACGAATTTTGGGTTATAACAGTACCAATCGGCTAAAAGGGGTGGTGGTAACTTAATTAGACTAATTAATGTTATTAGGCTTTAGTCTAGAATTTATTAGCTTGATTTATAATGCTAACTTGTCCTATCTTGCAGGTGGTGTTGATCGGCAATTGTGGAGCAAACATGCAGCTCCATATCTTCATATAGCCTTACGGCTAAAAATTAGTATAGACCTTAGATTAAGCATTGTATTGTTGTCTTTATTTGATCATTAAACAGCACTAATCCTTGTTTATTTGTGGCAGGTGCTGTTCGGATAAGAAGGGAGCACAACAGCAACTCTTAAATGAAGTAGATTCACGTAATGGACTAGCTAGGTAGTTAGTCTAGTTTTTTTTTTTATTTTCAACATGTCAATTATAGAAGTTAGGTAATTGTCTTATGAGTTAATTAATTGTCAATCTAACTCCCCACTACCGCTTTCAATCGGCACCTATATGCCCATTTGATGAAATAATCTTACTTGTATAATTGTCTAGTGAAGATGTGACTAGATTAGCATATTAACTTCATTATCTTGTTTAAGCTAGACTTTAATGTTTTCTTGTTGATCTTCTGCAGGTAGTACGATGGTGAAGTCTTATTTGTCTTCCATAATGATTCATTAACAAATACTAAAGGTGGAGATGAGCCATAATATACTAAGACTGAAATACCCCAAACTTAGATATGGTGTTTAAATGATAAACTAAGATATAAGGAGGCTAAATAATGCCTTAGAAACATTAAGAAACATTCTAATCAAAGAAAAATATAAGGAAACACCCAAAAGAGCAGTTTAAGCAAAAACGTGCTCTAAGCTTGGAGAGATATGGGAGAGTACCCAAATATTGTTCCAAGACCTTAGTAACATCCTAATGGTCATTTTAAATCAATTACCAAAGAAAACCAAGCTTGAAACAAGTTAACACAAAATGTGCTTTAAGGAGTCTTAAAGCACGTTTTTGAAAAATTGTCTTGTAAATGAGTTTTGAATGGCTAAATGTCCATCATTACTCTAATTAATATGTGTACTATATAGTATCACATTTGGAGGTCTATATCAATGGGAAATCAAAAATTTCACAACAATGTGCCGTTTTTGATGAATAGTGAATTTATTAAGCTAGTTTAAACATAAGTCTATATAAGTGAGACATTTGGTCAATAAAGACTAAACTACCCTCA
The DNA here is from genome assembly GCA_023374045.1 of Limonium bicolor. Lineage (NCBI taxonomy): Eukaryota > Viridiplantae > Streptophyta > Magnoliopsida > Caryophyllales > Plumbaginaceae > Limonium > Limonium bicolor. The sequence continues at coordinate 80,612,040 of CM041776.1, read as the reverse complement.
TCACTAAAAGGGGGCCGGTTTCTTAAGGGGTGAGTCACCACCTTTATGACTCATTAAGTGATTAAGGAAGCAAATAAGTCTTTTAAAGCCTAAGGTAATTCACCTTTTTACATAATATCTCACCTTAGTGATTCTCTCTCCTCACTTCTTCATTTCCTTGTTCACACGGTTTTCTTGCTCTCTTTCTCTTCTCCATTCACGTAGAGCTCACCTCCATGCTAGCTCCATCTTCTCTTGCACACATCTTGCTCATTTTAAGCTCCAAATCCAAAACAAAATAGATATTCTTCTTAGTTAGCTCAAGCTCCTCCTTTCTATCTTTTCAAAACTTCAAGAGCTTCATTTTGGTGCCAAGTCAAACCACCATTAGAGGAGGAAATTCAAGTTTGGAGACTCCATTGGCATCTCCATTCTCTTAAGGTAAAGAAAGTGTAAGAAAATCTAGGTTCCACCATTTTCTTCACTTGACCGAAAATATATACTCATGGGACTCCATGTTTATGCCTTGTTCTAGCTGTTTCTACTCTTCAAAGGAGAGAGGAGGTCCTTCTTGCTTCACATCCAAGTTGTCTTGAGAAACCAAGGTAAAACAATCACATTAATACCTTAAAACATATTTTTAAACCTAGGGTTTGTTCCTTAGGGTTATGTGTTATCTAGTACTCATTGGAGTCATTGGATATTGGTTAGAACATTGGCAAGGAGAATCACATTGGTGACCGAGATTGAACAAAGAAAACCTAAGGAGAAAAGCTTTTAAGCTTGTGAGAAAACAAGGTAAATTACTTACCTTAAGGTGTTTTGTTTAAGGGAATGAGATGTGGGTATATGATGAGTTTAGTGTAGAGTTTATATTGGGAGTGCTATAAAACCTAGGAGAAACAATGACTACTTCTTGTGAACTTGTGACTAAGGAGCAAATGAGAAAAGAGATAGGTTAAGAATATAAAGGTGAAGTACAAGAAGCATTTATTTCAATGGGAACCTTGTTGAGTGTATTCGCAGGTTGAAGGCATATATATGTGGAAATTCAGTGGTTAAGATTATTGTCATTTAAGGGCCAAGTGCCAAGCATTTAAGTTTAAGCACTATATGATGATGTGGTGTGTTTTGGTGCAAAATTGGGTGTTAAGCTATTGTGATGAGAATTTGTTGGTATTGGTTGTTTGGTGGAGAAAACCCCCTGTTTTAGGAGGTATATATATACTAGAGAACCTATGGCAAAATTTAAAGGAGAGTTTAAGTGTTTAAGATATTCCTAAGAGAATTTAATGACTAAGGAGTACTAGGAATGTTCTATAGGTTGTCTTGATGAAAAGGGTGAAGTTAAGGTATTTTTTAATGACTTATGATGACTTAGGGATCACCATGGAAGGTTTAGGAATCAAGAGAATGTATTGGAGTATTTAGGACTTAGGCAAATGTTTGGTGCAATCTAGGAAGGAAATAATGTAATGATGATGGAAGTTAATCTTGTTAAGGAACTTTAAGTGATGTTTAAAGAGTTTAGATAGGGAGAGATGCTTGGGAGATGATGTTATAGTGGTGAGGAAACATTTGGCATAGTGGTTACATAGGTATGAACCACCACCTAGAAACTAGAAGAAAAACATTACAAGTGTTAGCATTATTAACAAGGAAAATGCATAATGACTAAGATGGATTTGGTGGATGATTTAAGGTATTTTAAGGAGGGCTTAAGGTGTGTTTTGAGGTGCCCAAATGAGGTTATAAACTATGAGGATATATGAGGAGAAGTTTGGAGTTGAAAAAGAATTTAGAAACAAGTTTTGGAGCCGACCGGCCTTAGGACGGACTTGCAAGGTCGGTCGGGCTCTGTTACACTACCGGAAAATGTTTCTGGAATCGACCGGACTTGGGGACCGGACCTACAAGTACGGTCGGGGCTTGTTTTGTGAGAGGGGGAAATGTTTCTGGAATGGACCGGACATGGGACCGGACTTGTCAAGTCCGGTCGGCATGAATTTAGTACGGATTATAAGTCTCTGGAATCGACCGGACATAGGACCGGACATGTAAGTCCGGTCGGAGTGAATTCTAACGGTAAAAGGTACTGGAATGGACCGACTGGCAAGTCCGGTCGGTAAGTCCGGTCGAGCCTAAAAAAAAAAAAAAAAAAGAAAATTTCAATTTCTAAAAATGGTAATGGTAAAGAGGTATGCCCTGGTAGGGTAGTAATGATTGGGACCCTAAGAACTTAAGGAATTAAGTTAAGATTAAGTATAAGTTTAATGTTTAAAGTTAAGTTTGTAAGATAAGTGATAAAGACTTGAGAGTTATTGAATGGAAGTCCTTAGGGACTAAGTGAGTTAAGTAAGGTGCAAATAACTAATAACCTAAAAATGAATGAATGTTTTAGGTTTGTGAATTGGGACCCCGAAGAAGGTTAAACAAACAACGATCGACGGTGAACGGTACAATCCTTTTCGTGACCTGCTTGCTAACGAGGTGTCCCTCGGCTTGTGGCTATCTGTTTATTTGCTATGACTAAAACAAGATAAAGCATGCAACCGGTTATATGTTCTCGTTGTGTTGTGTTACATTTACACTAACCCGCGAGGCTTGAGATTGTTACTAACCAAGTTTAGTACTTACTGAGTTAAGAATAAGAGTTAAGTTGATGGTTGTTGGTTAATGCCCGATAAGGCTTAGCTAGCACATGGTGTTTAAGATGTTACTAACTGGAACTTGAGTGAGGAAACCCGGGACCGATCTCGGTCATGCATGCTAAGTGGAAAGGGGGACGGTATCTGAATCAGATCCGCCCTCCGCTTAAGGACTTGTCTTCGGACTTGTAGCCTAGGGCCGGTTGCCGGCTCAGCTACGCTGGGACTCCCGTCCAGAGTAGGTGGCATTAAGATGGTGCGGTGGGATCACCTAAATCCCAGGTTCGAATTAAGCTACAACCAATCCCTTCCAGGAAAGGTTTGTGTACTGAGATTAAGATTAAGACTGAGATTGAGATTAAGATTAGGTAAGGTAAGGAACTGAGATTAAGGAAATGAGGACTAAGGAGGGGGTTACTAACCCACTTGTTAAGGAACGCTTGAGTCGTTCATTGCTTGTGAACTATATATGTTCATCTGTGGTTATTGTTATTGCACTTCATATTATGTTTGTGTATGTAATCAATTTCCATGCTATCGACAATTAGTCGTCGTAGCCCCGTTAGCTTGGGGGCCATGAGAGGGTGTACCAGCATTCGTGCTGACCCCCTCGGGGGCTATTTTTACACTTGCAGGTAAGAGGCCCATGAGGACGCACTACGAGAGTAGGAGCGGTTAGACTTAGGAGGGGACTTTATTTTGAGTTCGGGTTGCGCCTGTGCACCCGACTGTTATATTAAACTGTTGTAAGTTGAGATTATGTTTGAGATACTAGTACTCGGTTGGTCGTGGGTATTATGATGTTGAGTTTTAAGTTGGATAAGTTTTTGGATAAGTATTGTAAGTATTTTAACCGGTATCTTCTAACGATCAGACCGTGGCAAGGTCCAGGTGTTGTTTATTTCCGCTGCGACGTATTCGATTAAGTGTTCAGATTGCGATAACCACGATAGGCTTTGGATGGGGTGTTACAAAAAGTGGTATCAGAGCGTAGTTACGCTCTGATCAAGAAATACCGGATATAGTGACCACCGAGTTAGGATATAAGTAAGGAATAAGTATTGGGTTAAGGGTGTGAGAAGTTAGAGTGAGTAGAGTCAGATGACCACTAATAAGTGTGGATTGTCTTTACCGTCTACGGACGTTATAAATTTACTAACCAAACAGTGGTGAATATGAATCTAATGTAAGTTATGCTTGTTCAGATGGCAGGACGCCCTAGAGGAGGCCGAGGTCGCGGCGGGGTGAGGATATTCCAGGGATACCTGGAGGGCAGACGATCGCAGAGATCGTAGCTGCCGCTTTAGGGCACATGGGCTATCAGCCTGGTGTGGGTGCACCACCTCCACCGCCACAACCTAGGGAACCCAACTGGGTGAAGAGTCTATCAGATCTTCGACCCGCTCACTTCAAGGGGGAGACCGATCCCGCCAAGCTTGAGGCGTACATCTCCGAGCTGGAGACCGCCTTCGAGACCCTTGATGTCCCTGCTGGGATCAAGGTGCGCTTAGCTGCTTTCTACCTGAAGGGGGCGGCGGGCGATTGGTGGAAGCTGGTGAGGGCCGAGCATGTGGCCAACCCAGAGTTCGGCTGGGAGCAGTACACCGCCTTGCTACGGGCAAAGTACTACCCGCCCATGTCCAGACGAAGAAGCGCTTGCAGTTAGATGCGCTTAAGCCGGACAAGATGACGGTGGACGAGTATTACTCAGAGTTCACCGCCTTGCTCCGTCTTCTGCCAGGTCTAGGGTATTCTGACCAGATCTTGGTAGACCGCTTCTATGGCGGGCTTAGCCATCGACTCCGCTACGGCATGGGGCCGACGAGTTACACTACCTTGCAGGTAATAAGAATGATTGAAATTTGAGTAAGTGGTGAATAAGATTTAGATTATGAGAAATAAGTGAGACTAATACTATGGAAAAGCAGGAGTGCTATCATGCCGCTGCTAAGGTTGAGATTACCGTCCAGCTGAGGGACGAGGAGAATGCAAAGAGGAAGAGTGCTGGGAAGAGCTCAGAGAGTCAAGGGCAAGGAGGGTACAAGAAACAAAAGTACCAGCCTCAGGCCCAGAAGAATCAGAACCCGAAGGGAAGGAGGAAAAGGAGAAGGCTTCGGAAGAGCCATTGAAGCTGACCTATGCTATTGCAGCTACACCACTGCGCTCTAAGGCGCCAAAGGGTGAGAAAAATTGATATTGAATGAGTTAAGAAATAAATTAGTAACTGATTGAGATATGAGAATTGACAATGTGAATCATCAGGATCTGAGACTGAGAGGGGAGCCGGTGGTGGCTACCAGCGACGCTTCATCTGTAGATGGTGTCACAAGGACCACCCCGGGCTCGACTGTAAGGGAATAAGGTGGAGTGCAACTTCTGTGGTGTCTATGGGCATCGAGCTTATGAGTGTTACCGGATCCTGCTAGCAGAGCCTATAGGCCCGACACCAGGGGCAAGGGCAAGACCGATCAGGGAGCTGGATCTGACGGTCAGAGGAAAGTGCAGCAGCCGGCGGACAAAAACACGGGTGACCCAGAAGACGGGGCCCACTCTACACATGGTGGATCGGGACGATGAGCCTGAGCCCTCATCGAGGCCAGGTACCACTATAAACATTTAGTAATAAAACTACCTGCTTACCGCATTATCATGCATGTTTGGTGAAATATATGAGTTAAGTAAAAATAAGATGAGATTAGAACCTAAGTAAGACATAACCTACTACCACTCTAGGAAGATTCAACATCTGCTACCCTATACCATCTACATCTAACCCGGAGCACACCGACATCGAAACCACACACTTTCCAACCGAACAATGTCAGGTTATCCGCCCAGGTATGATTTTATTAAGGGGATACCTGACACCCGACGCACAAATAGCCATCATCAGGAGATGCAATCAACTAGGAATGGGACCGGGAGGTTTTTACACACCGGAGTACCCAGGGGGAGCAAGGATGAAATTAAAGATGATGAGCTTGGGCAAGGATTGGAATCCGTATGCCAAGAATTACCAAACCACAAGGGAGCAAGATGGAGTCTCACCACCGGGATACCCGAAGAGTTCCATCCAGTTATACACAAGTCATGGAAATCGCTCAGCAGTTGGAAGCTGAACCGATTCCAGACATCCAGCCAGACATTTGCATTGTAAACTTCTACGAAAAAGATGGGAAACTGGGACTACACCAGGATAAGGACGAGACAACGGAGTCTCTCGAGAGAGGGATACCCGTAGTGTCTTGGTCCATTGGAGATGATGCGGAATTTTTATACGGCGAGCAGAAGCGTGCGGACCGTGCAGAAGATAATACTTAAGTCAGGTGATGTATTAATTTGGGAGGAGAATCAAGGATGTTATACCATGGGATTAAGAGAATCAAGCTGAATACAGCACCGTCAGCAGTAATCAATGCGACGCATATGAGACCAGGAAGATTAAACCTAACCTTTAGACAATATTAGCCATGTAATGTTAGAATGAGATGAGAAATGAGATGTAAGATTGAAGCACATGTTGTAAACAGGATGGTCATGAATAAAATAACAGTGTTGTTCATATAAATTGTTACGACTCTTGTTATACCATCAATACTCATGGAGCTTGTGAACACAATTAGGTTATGGACTCGGTACGGAAGGTGCACTAAGCATACTCACAGAGGCACAGGCCGACGCTAGCGGTACTATCCTCACCGGCACCTTTCCGATCAATGGGATTGAGGCATCAGTTCTCTTCGACTCAGGGGCCTCGCATACCTTGTCTCTGCATCATTTGCGAGCAGGTTGGGGCTAGACGCTGAGAGCTACCCGACTTCACGGTTACGCTCCCGTCTAAGGAGAAGGTTCGTTGCACTCGTTTACCGAGGAGCCACCATCAGAATTAAGGGGAAGACTTCCCAGTCAGTTTCATTGAGTTCAGTAAGCTAGGATTTGATGTTATCTTCGGGATGAACTGGTTGGAGCGGCACAAGGGACGTATCCTCTGCGCCGAGCATAGATTGCTGCTCAGGAGTCCGTCTGGGGTAACAATATCATACCGCCAGAGGCCCAGAGAGCCTTCGACTAAGATCATCACCGCCATGGCAATGCAAAGAGAATAAGGAGAAAGGAAGAAGTATACCTCTGCTATGTACAGGACATAGAGAGAGACCCTGAGTTCGACCCCGACTTACCGGTAGTGTCGGAGTTCCCCGACTTATTTCCACGGGAACTGCCCGGCATGCCACCCACTCGGGAGGTAGAGTTCACCATTGAGCTGCTACCTGGTACCGGACCGATAGCCAAAGCACCATACCGTATGGCTCCGGCAGAAATGACTGAGTTAAAAGAACAACTGAAAGATTTGTTGGATAAAGGATTGTTAGACCAAGTGTGTCACCATGGGGAGCGCCAGTCCTCTTCGTGAAGAAGAAGGATGGTAGTCTCCGCCTCTGCATCGACTACAGAGAGCTGAATGCAGTGACAGTGAAGAATAAGTACCCACTACCCCGCATTGACGATCTGTTCGATCAGTTGAAGGGAGCATCTGTGTTTTCCAAGATTGATCTCAGATCGGGGTATCATCAGATAGCCATTAAGGAGGGAGACATTGAGAAGACGGCATTCCGGACACGATACGGCCACTATGAGTTTACAGTGATGCCGTTCGGTTTGTCGAACGCGCCAGCGAAGTTTATGGATCTGATGAACCGCTTGTTCCGGGAGCAGCTGGACAAGTCGGTTGTGGTTTTTATTGATGATATATTGATATATTCAAAGTCTAAGATTGAGCATGAGGAACATTTGAGAAGGGTGTTGGAAATATTAAGGGAGAACCAGCTATATGCTAAGTTCTCCAAGTGTGAGTTTTGGCTTGACCAGGTCTCTTTCCTAGGTCATGTCATCTCATGCTGGGGATCGCAGTGGATCCAGCAAAGATTGATGCCGTACGTACCTGGCCAAGGCCGAAGACTGTTACCGACATTCGGAGCTTTCTCGGTCTGGCAGGTTACTACAGGAGGTTTTGAGAGATTCAGCAAGGTCGCGAAGCCGATGACCAGTCTGATGAAGAAAGATGCACCATTTCTATGGACAGTCGACTGTGAGAGATCATTTCAGCGCTTGAAGGACTCACTGACCACTGCACCGGTACTGACCATTCCAGACGGTACAGAGGGCTTTGAGGTTTATTGTGATGCATCCGGCAGAGGGCTGGGTTGCGTGCTCATGCAACATGGCAAGGTGGTGGCATATGCCTCACGCCAGTTGAAGAAACATGAGGAGAACTACCCCACACATGATTTAGAGCTGGGAGCTGTAGTCTTCGCTTTGAAGATATGGCGCCACTACTTATATGGGGTTAGTGTCACGATCTACACCGATCACAAAAGTTTGAAATACATATTCACTCAGAAGGAGTTAAATCTTCGACAGAGGAGATGGTTAGAATTTCTGAAAGACTATGACATTGACCTCCAATACAAAGAAGGGAAGGCCAATGTTGTAGCAGATGCCCTGAGCCGTCGAGCACACTCACTCCATTCGCTAGTTTCTTTCTCCAGCTTGGTTGATGAGGTGCGAGAGGCTCAGAGGACTGATGAGTATATGAGAGAGGTCAGACAGAAGCTGACAGATGGTACCTTTGAGAGTCAGAAATACGACTTCAGACTTCATGATGATGATCTGATCAGACTTAAGGGCCGATTATGCATACCACGAGGTAACACGGATCTGAAAGACCGTATACTTAGAGAATCACACTGTTCTTCAGTTTCCATCCATCCGGGAGCCTCTAAAATGTATAAAGACATGAAGAGATACTTCTGGTGGTCGGGGATGAAGACAGATGTTACCGAGTTCGTCTTGAGGTGTCTCACATGCCAGAAGGTGAAATTCGAGCACAGACGACCGGGCGGAATGGTACAGTCGATGCCAGTTCCGGAGTGGAAGTTCCATGATATCTCCATGGACTTCGTAGTTGGGCTTCCACCTGCTAGGGGAGGTCTCAACATGATATGGGTGGTGGTGGATCGCTTACCAAAGTAGCCCGATTCATACCGATGAAGGATACTTGGAAGGTGACCAAATTAGCTGAGTTATTTGAGAAAGAAATCATGAGGCACCACGGCATACCAAAGACCATAGTGTCAGATAGAGATACCAGATTCCTTTCGAGGTACTGGAGAGCTACCAGAGAAGCGTTGGGTACAGAACTCAAGCTGAGTACCGCGTTCCATCCTCAGACAGATGGTCAGACTGAGCGTACTATTCAGACACTCGAGGACATGCTGAGAGCATGTGCCTTAGACTTCCAGGGCAGTTGGATTGACAGATTGCATCTGATCGAGTTTTCATACAACAACAGCTATCACGCTTCGATCAAGATGGCACCTTTTCAAGCGTTGTACGGTAGACCATGTCGTACACCGCTCTGCTGGGATGAGTCGAGTGAGACGGTCATTATAGGACCAGAGTACTTAGAACAAGTTCAGGCTGAAGTTCAGCAAATCAGGGAGAACATGAAAGCTGCTCAAGATAGGCAGAAGTCGTATGCTGATGTTCGACGACGAGACCTGGAGTTCGCAGTGGGCGACCAGGTATTTCTGCGAGTATCACCGATGAAGGGTGTATTCAGGTTTGGGCAGAAGGGCAAGTTAAGCCCGAAATTTGTTGGTCCTTATGAGATTACGGAGCGGGTGGGCCCGGTTGCTTACAGGTTGAATTTACCTGCTGAGCTGGGTAAAGTGCATGATTTTTTCATGTTTCACAGCTAAAGAAATACATGCACCACCCCTCCCATGTGTTAGAACCTGAGAGGTTGACCTTAGAACCAAATATGAGATCCGTGGAGACTCCTCAGAGAATCTTGGACAGAAAGACTAGGGACACTCGCCACAAGTCAGTGCGACTGGTGAAGGTTCTCTGGTCTAACCAGGATGTCGAAGAGGCCACGTGGGAATTAGAGGATAAGATGAGGGCGAAGTACCCTTCTTTATTTACTGACTAGATCGTCTGTATAGGGTACGGGGTCGTACCCCTTTTTAAGGGGGGTAGAGCTTCCTCGCTTTTGAGTTAGGAAACGATCATGTTTGTCGTTTGTTTGGTTGTTTAAATGTGGATTTGTGTAAGTTGCTACACTTTGGTGTAAGTTTGAGTTGAGTTATGTATGATACTTATGTATTGTATTTGAGATTGACCTTTGAGTCTTGAGATGTATGAATGTGAATATAAGATGTGGTATTAAGATTAAGAGAACTGTGTACCGTGAATGGTTAAACACATGTGTGAACTTTGAGGACAAAGTTCTTTTAAGGGGGGTAGATTGAAATACCCCAAACTTAGATATGGTGTTTAAATGATAAACTAAGATATAAGGAGGCTAAATAATGCCTTAGAAACATTAAGAAACATTTCTAATCAAAGAAAATATAAGGAAACACCAAAAGAGCAGTTTAAGCAAAAACGTGCTCTAAGCTTGGAGAGATATGGGAGAGTACCCAAATATTGTTCAAGACCTTAGTAATATCCTAATGGTCATTTTAAATCAATTACCAAAGAAAACCAAGCTTGAAAACAAGTTAAAACACAAAATGTGCTTTAAGGAGTCTTAAAGCACGTTTTTGAAAAATTGTCTTGTAAATGAGTTTTGAATGGCTAAATGTCCATCATTACTCTTTAATTAATATGTGTACTATATAGTATCACATTTGGAGGTCTATATCAATGGGAAATCAAAAATTTCACAACAATGTGCCTTGTTTTTGATGAATAGTGAATTTATTAAGCTAGTTTATAACATAAGTCTATATAAGTGAGACATTTGGTCAACAAAGACTAAACTACCCTCATCACTAAAAGGGGGCCGGTTTCTTAAGGGGTGAGTCACCACCTTATGACTCATTAGTGATTAAGGAAGCAAATAAGTCTTTTAAAGCCTAAGGTACTATTCACCTTTTTACATAATATCTCACCTTTAGTGATTCTCTCTCCTCACTTCTTCATTTTCCTTGTTCACACGGTTTTCTTGCTCTCTTTCTCTTCTCCATTCACGTAGAGCTCACCTCCATGCTAGCTCCATCTTCTCTTGCACACATCTTGCTCATTTAAGCTCCAAATCCAAAACAAAATAGATATTCTTCTTAGTTAGCTCAAGCTCCTCCTTCTATCTTTTCAAAACTTCAAGAGCTTCATTTTGGTGCCAAGTCAAACCACCATTAGAGGAGGAAATTCAAGTTTGGAGACTCCATTGGCATCTCCATTCTCTTAAGGTAAAGAAAGTGTAAGAAAATCTAGGTTTCCACCATTTTCTTCACTTGACCGAAAATATATACTCATGGGACTCCATGTTTATGCCTTGTTCTAGCTTGTTTCTACTCTTCAAAGGAGAGAGGAGGTCCTTCTTGCTTCACATCCAAGTTGTCTTGAGAAAACCAAGGTAAAACAATCACATTAATACCTTAAAACATATTTTTAAACCTAGGGTTTGTTCCTTAGGGTTAATGTGTTATCTAGTACTCATTGGAGTCATTGGATATTGGTTAGAACATTGGCAAGGAGAATCACATTGGTGACCGAGATTGAACAAAGAAAACCTAAGGAGAAAAGCTTTTAAGCTTGTGAGAAAACAAGGTAAATTACTTACCTTAAGGTGTTTTGTTGTTTAAGGGAATGAGATGTGGGTATATGATGAGTTTAGTGTAGAGTTTATATTGGGAAGGTGCTATAAAACCTAGGAGAAACAATGACTACTCTTGTGAACTTGTGACTAAGGAGCAAATGAGAAAAGAGATAGTTTAAGAATATAAAGGTGAAGTACAAGAAGCATTTTATTTCAATGGGAGCCTTGTTGAGTGTATTCGCAGGTTGAAGGCATATATATGTGGAAATTCAGTGGTTAAGATTATTGTCATTTAAGGGCCTAAGTGCCAAGCATTTTAAGTTTAAGCACTATATGATGATGTGGTGTGTTTTGGTGTAAATTGGGTGTTAAGCTATTGTGATGAGAATTGTGTGGTATTGGTTGTTTGGTGGAGAAAACCATGTGTTAGGAGGTACTATATACTAGAGAACCTATGGCAAAATTTAAAGGAGAGTTTAAGTGTTAAGATATCCTAAGGGAATTTAATGACTAAGGAAGTACTAGGAATGTTCTATAGGTTGTCTTGATGAAAAAGGGTGAAGTTAAGGTATTTTAATGACTTATGATGACTTAGGTATCACCATGGAAGGTTTAGGAATCAAGAGAATGTATTGGAGTATTTAGGACTTAGGCAAATGTTGGTGCACATCTAGGAAGGAAATAATGTAATGATGATGGAAGTTTAATCTTGTTAAGGAACCTTAAGTGAATGTTTAAAAGAGTTTAGATAGTGAGAGATGCTTGGGAGATGATGTTATAGTGGTGAAGGAAACATTTGGCATAGTGGTTACATTAGGTATGAACCACCACAAAGAAACCTAGAGGAAAACATTACAAGTGTTAGCATTATTACAAGGAAAATGCATAATGACTAAGATGGATTTTGGTGGATGATTAAGGTATTTTAAGGAGGGCTTAAGGTGTATTTGAGGTGCCCAAATGAGGGTATAACATATGAGGATATATGAGGAGAAGTTTGGAGTTGAAAGGAATTTAGAAACAAGGTTTGGAGCCGACCCGCCTTAGGACCGGACTTGCAAGGTCGGTCGGGCTCTGTTACACTACCGGAAAATGTTTCTGGAATCGACCGGACTTGGGGGACCGGACCTACAAGTCGGTCGGGCTTGTTTGTGAGAGGGGGAAATGTTTCTGGAATGGACCGGACATGGGACCGGACTTGTCAAGTCCGGTCGGCATGAATTTAGTACGGATTATAAGTCTCGGAATCGACCGGACATAGGACCGGACATGTAAGTCCGGTCGGAGTGAATTTTAACGGTAAAAGGTACTGGAATGGACCGGACTTGGCAAGTCCGGTCGGTAAGTCCGGTCGAGCCTAAAAAAATAAAAAAAAAAAAGAAAATTTCAATTCTAAAAATGGTAATGGGTAATGAGGTATGCCCTTGGTAGGGTAGTAATGATTGGGACCCTAAGAACTTAAGGAATTAAGTTAAGATTAAGTATAAGTTTTAATGTTTAAAGTTAAGTTTGTAAGATTAAGTGATAAAGACTTGAGAGGTATTGAATGGAAGTCCTTAGGGACTAAGTGAGTTAAGTAAGGTGCAAATAACTAATAACCTAAAAATGAATGAATGTTTTAGGTTTGTGAATTGGGACCCCGAAGAGGATTAAACAAACAACGATCGACGGTGAACGGTACAATCCTTTTCGTGACCTGCTTGCTAACGAGGTGTCCCTCGGCTTGTGTGCTATCTGTTTATTGCTATGACTAAAACAAGATAAAGCATGCAACCGGTTATATTGTTCTCGTTGTGTTGTGTTACATTTACACTAACCCGCGAGGCTTGAGATTGTTACTAACCAAGTTTAGTTACTTACTGAGTTAAGAATAAGAGTTAAGTTGATGGTTGTTGGTTAATGCCCGATAAGGCTTAGCTAGCACATGGTGTTTAAGATGTCTACTAACTGGAACTTGAGTGAGGAAACCCGGGACCGATCTCCGGTCATGCATGCTAAGTGGAAAGGGGGACGGTATCTGAATCAGATCCGCCCTCCGCTTAAGGACTTGTCTTCGGACTTGTAGCCTAGGGCCGGGTTGCCGGCTCAGCTACGCTGGACTCCCGTCCAGAGTAGGTGGCATTAAGATGGTGCGGTGGGATCACCTAAATCCCAGGTTCGAATTAAGCTACAACCAATCCCTTCCAGGAAAGGTTGTGTACTGAGATTAAGATTAAGATTGAGATTGAGATTAAGGTAAGGTAAGGTAAGGAACTGAGATTAAGGAAATGAGGACTAAGGAGGGGGTTACTAACCCACTTGTTAAGGGAACGCTTGAGTCGTTCATTGCTTGTGAACTATATATGTTCATCTGTGGTTATTGTTATTGCACTTCATATTATGTTTGTGTATGTAATCAATTTCCATGCTATCGACAATTAGTCGTCGTAGCCCCGTTAGCTTGGGGGCCATGAGAGGGTGTACCAGCATTCGTGCTGACCCCCTCGGGGGCTATTTTTACACTTGCAGGTAAGAGGCCCATGAGGACGCACTACGAGAGTAGGAGCGGTTAGGATTAGGAGGGGACTTTTATTTTGAGTTCGGGTTGCGCCTGTGCACCCGACTGTTGATATTAAACTGTTGTAAGTTGAGATTATGTTTGAGATACTAGTACTCGGTTGGTCGTGGTATTATGAATGTTGACGTTTAAATTGGATAATTGTTTTGGATAAGTATTGTAAGTATTTAAACCGGTATTTCTAACGATCAGACCGTGGCAAGGTCAGGAGTGTTTATTTCCGCTGCGACGTATTCGATTAAGTGTTCAGATTGCGATAACCACGATAGGCTTTGGATGGGGTGTTAAGTTACTCATATACTTCCACTATTAATTATTGTGTGGATTAAATCAATTAATTTCTACTAAAACCGTTATCGGGAGGTACTACCCGTATACTTTCTCACTTTCTAGTGAGTCATAGTTGATGTTATGTGTATAGTCGCAGTTGTAGCGTGTTTCCACCTTTTATTAGTTTGCAACTTGACTCTTTCTACGGTCTCTAATCAAAAAAAGACTCAATATGGAGTCGCACTACCATACACAATAACATTAAGCAATTCATCACAATTCAATTTCATGAACTATACAAAATTTAGTTCAAAAAGACAATCTTACAAACAAAAAAAACAATACATACAAGCATAATAAGTGCAAACAATCCGATTCGTTCTTTGCTTTTATCGTGTTAGGTGATCACACAATCAAACAAGCACACAAATCGGGTAACCAAGTTAGGATACAGAGCATGAGAAAATCATACCTTTCAACGGGGTTAACTTTACTGGGTGTTCTCACGTTCCTCTGTTTACACTTGTGCTCGTGTCTTACTCTTGAACCACTGATTACATGTCAAATTGGTTCTATTAATATTAAGCGTTACGGTAGGTACATAGTTGCTGCTCCGTACTTACCCCATTATCCCGTTATCTTGGTTTAACTTAGTGTACTAGTTCCTTAACTTACTCAATCACTTCTCAAACTTGTTTACACTTCTTAGGACCTTTAAAGGTCACCAAAAACTCCTAAACAACTCCTAAAACCAATACAATCAATCCCCCATGTTTAGAACCCTTAAAAAACACTTTATGGGCATTTTTGGGGTGGTCCGGGACCTGGTCTGGACCCAAGGTCCCGTACCAATACAGAAAGTTACTCTCGGCTCAATTTTACACCTGGTCCGGGACCAATTCCTGCATTCACTCTCAGGCCTTTTTTTTATGCGGTCCGAGACCTTATGCAAGGGCTAGGTCTCGGACCTTGCTAAAACCTACTATTAAGGTAGTTTTTCAACCCCAAATCAACCCTTAATGCACCCCTAATCATTCCATAAACTTTCCACAAGTTTCCTACCTATTAAACACCTCAAAACATGCTCTAAACCACTTCATATCCTTGGTTAAATCCTTACTCCAATTGTTGCTCATTTTCAACAATTTTCCATTGTCATTTTTACATTTTCCACTCTTGTGCCTTCTAACTTCCTTTTGATAGTTTATACCTCCTACCAACCTCACCAAATCATTAATGACCATCCTAATTCATTCCTAGACATTTGCAATTCTAAAACCCAAGTCCAACTCCAATTTTCCTAAGCCTTGCACACTACTCACTTCTACTGTTTCTACATGTCCTTATCCCTCTTTGCTATAGATTTTACACACTCTCTAATTCATCCTTCTTTTGCCATATCAAGGCTATTAATCCACTCTAATCAACACTACAAACACCTAGGCTCTCCCATTCACCAAGTCATCAAAAAGCACTCATTTCCTACTAAACTTTCCCATAACCTCCCCATAAACCTAACATGTCCAAATCCATTAATCTTCACCAATTTTCACTTAGCCAATCCTAAACTAGCCACACCCTTAAAGGGTCCTACCAGCACACCAATAATTCATCCAAATCATCAAGAACATTATAGCTCCCAAAATCTCAATAAACCACAACATAACAACAAACTAAAATCTCTTGGCTTCAAAGCCCCAATACAAACAACAAATCCAAGTTCCTCATCTAACCAAACCAAGCACATTTCCATCAAATTTTGGGTTCATTCTTTAGGTTTTCCAATTCCGAAAATCTTAAAACAATAAGGTAGTAGTTAAGGTAGTTTTCTTACCTTAAATTCTCATGAGTTCCCATTTCAAGTCTTCTCCTCTCTTCTTCCTCAATTTTGGTCAAAAGGGTAATGGAGTTGCCAAACCCATTCCTAACATTCAAGAGGCACAAAAATGAATATAATTAAACTTCTAACCCTTAGAAAAATTCTAATTCAAATTAAGGGGTTAGAACACAAAGCTAGGTTTTTACCTTTGGAGCTTTAGGAGGGTTTTAAACCTTGAATCAAGAAGAAGGTTCCACCACCATAGGAGGGATGAAATGAATCAAAAACAGGAGGAAAAACAAGGCATCACAATGGGGAAAATCGGCTACACCAATAGATCGAGCGAAAGTGAGTTTTTCTTGGAGATTTTTACCTTGTTTGTAAGAGGAGACTCCAAGCTTCTTTTGATGTCATTTTCTCTTCAAATGGGGAAAACCCATGTAGATGAAGTTCATCCTTTTCGGATTTTGAAAAGAGATGAT
Source organism: Limonium bicolor (assembly GCA_023374045.1). NCBI lineage: Eukaryota > Viridiplantae > Streptophyta > Magnoliopsida > Caryophyllales > Plumbaginaceae > Limonium > Limonium bicolor. The sequence goes on along the minus strand of CM041776.1, from coordinate 80,595,683 downwards.
GGTAGCTCTTGGTGAGGGGAGTTCAAATATGTAATTATTTTTGTGTTTGGAGCTTTATTCAAGCTTGGGCAAGGAAGAAAATGGCAAGAAGCCATTGGAGAAGAAGGAAAAAAACGGCAGCTTGGGGAGGAAGAAGGAACAGGCTAGGAGGAAGAGAGGGGGGAAAGAGAAGAGGGAAAAAGGTAATGAGGAGGAGAGAGAGGGAAAAGGGAATAAGTACTTTTATTCATTTTTGCTTTTTGACCCATTTAATTAGCTAGTTGGTCAAGTGTGTGTGAGTGGCTATTTTTGTACTGTAAAAACCGGCCCCACATATATACAAGCTGGAGCGTTTTTTGTCTTTTACAGAAAATGCTCGTTTATTTACCCGGTTTGAGCACTATTCACTAACTGGGCCCGTTTTCCGAAATTTTCTCGTTTCTTTAATTTTAATGGTTATTAAGCTCCCATTATTGTTTAATTATAGTTATCTAATGAACTATATTTTACGGGTTCGTTTGACCACTCAGAGTCACTTTTTCGGGTTTTCTCGAAAAACGTGCGCTAAAGCTTTATTAGCGTTTTAACACATTATTTGAATCCGTTTTCTTCGGGAATGTTTCCCATATAATATTTATGCATTATTAAGCCTTTAAAACCATCCAATACCTTTTCAAGGTTGTATTCCTCCTAGGGTCACTTAACGCTCAATTTAGCATTTTTCCCTTTTTAAGCGTTTTTCTTGTTTCTTTTGGATTTATTCTTTTTACCAAAATTCATTAGGCACTAATAGGCCCTAAATATCATATTAGAGTAATTTAATCACCCTAATTAAGTTTGGGGTATTTGAATACTACTACATGGTTACTACTCAAAGCTACATACATTACTCTTTTAAGTACTTAAAAACTGTTACATTACACATTACAAACTAACTCAAGGTAAGATCATTTACCTTGTGATTTTAGTTTCTCCTTTCTTTCTTATCCTTATTCTTATTTATTTCTTTCTTGTTCTCAGTTTCTTGTTCAAGAACTAGGCAATGCTACAGCCACCATACATGGCAATACTAGTTTAGAAAATCATCCTTAACTAACCCTAGAATTAGACAAGTTTTTAGAGTTAAAAAAAGGGCACTACCTTCAAACCAATGGATGGAGTTCTTGGCTAGAAAGGAACAAGATTTCTAGCCCAAGAGAGGAGCTAAAAATCGGCTGGAGAACAAGGCACAAGAAGTTCAAAATCTGGAAATTTTTATAATGCGAATGGGAGGTAGAAATGATGGATTTTTAATTCTTTTTGCCTCAAGACATCAAGGTGAAGAAGGAGCTTCTAATGGTGGACTCGAATCCTCAAATGGCCTTCAACCATGAAAACGAAAATGGGGCTTTTAGATTTTTGAAAGGAGGAAGATGTTCTCCTTGGCATGGGGATTCCAACGGTATAATTTTTATTGCATTTGAAGGAGTTTTGAGCCTTCAAAAATGGGAAGAAGGAGAGGCTGGTGAGGCTTCACAAAATCGCCATTGGAGCTCAATGGGGAAGAAGAGAAATCAGAGAGAGAGGAAAAAACGTGAGAGAGAGATGAGTTGTGAGGAGAGAGAGTTACTTTTTGCTTTTTACTTATTTGTTTGTCCTTTAGCATATAAGGAGGATTAAGAGAATGAGAGAGAGGGGCAAATCGGCTCACATGCACCCACAATACATATTTTAATTTTTATTTACAAAAGTGGACACATTAGTTTTGCCTTATTACAGTTTATGCCTCACAACTCCTCGTTTTACAGTTTTTACTATCGGAACCCGTTTTCCAGAATTTTCTCGTTTAATTAATTTCATTGGTTCTAAACCTTCATTAATATTTATAAATGACTATTTATGTGACCAAAATCATTACGAGTCTATTTGACCCGCTTAAAGTCGTGTTTTCCCGGTTACCTCGAAAAACACACTTTAAGGTTCGTCTATGCTTTTAATCCATTTAAGGATCCGTTTTCATTGGGATTTGTTCCTCATGTTTATTTAGATGTAATTAAGCCTCTAAAATACTTATTAGCCTAATTACTCACTATTTTTAATTACAGGGTATTTCAATCTACCCCCTTAAGGAACTTTGCCCTTAAAGTTGCTCAAGGACTACAGTTTACTATTTCTACTCATTTGGCAAAACAATTTCCACAATGTACTTTACTACACCTTACAAGGTGGTCATAATTCTTACGCTGCAAGAACAAACAATCCAAACACAATGCACAATACCAATACACTATTGATTACCTTACGCAATACGCAATTACCATCCACAATACAATTCACACTACCAATTGTGTCATATACCGTACACCACAATTACATTACTCATTGTATATACATACTCAGAATACAATTAGCACTACCCTGTTCCGCAAGGTTGGTGATTCGTTATCTCTAACCATTCCGAGATTTCTAATGCCACGATCATGCATTCAGACATCCTTACAGATTCTCAAATCCTTTTTCTACACCCATACATTCTCAGGTCTGTTACACACGGTTTTCACATACAATACATACAATATGATGCAAGATCGCATCATGCAAGCACAACACAATTCGCATTACAACCGACTCTTTGGTTTTACCATCCTACGATGTATACATTCATCGGGTTGAGGAAAACTTTTTGCGAATATTGGTTAGGAATCCTTTTGTAACACAATCAACTCCCAAATCCAATTTATGTTCATTACACCTATTCTATGCGTGATTACTTGTGACCACTTGAGGGGAGCTTCAAGAATCATTCGACCCCAATGTGATCAGCATCAGTGTTGAACTATCTTTCCACTCCAATTTGTGTTCGGTTTCCCTTGATCTGATCAAGATCAAGTTCGACTTCCCACTTCAATTTCACACAATCAAATAATTCAATCATTTCCATTTTCTATCTTTTTACTCTTCCTAGTCATAATTACAAACCATACGTCTCCAAAGGGTGGAATTCATTCCATCAATCACCTCAAATTTACTCTTCAATCCTAGAACTTAGGTTGTCAGTCGTCCTCAATTTACTTCCAATGACTTACCTAGGAATACACCACTTATGGAATCCATTCATCGATTACTCTCAATCATTTCATACGATTTCTTTAAGGAATACAATACTTACTACTCATTCTCAATTTGCCTCCAAAAACACCTAGGCAACTCAACTCCCTCTAGGTTCTACATCGGTTTCATACCGACTCGTGCATCACAATGCCATGTCCAACCTTAAATAGACATACACTATGGGGATTCTCATTCCCCAGGAGTTTCTCTACTCCTTTTTACTAATACTCTCACATGAGTAAATAGTAGGTGTATTTTTGTATACACGGTATTCACATCACTTGTGCACTATAACCATACTAGGCTATGAATGAATACCTATGTTTATTTAACATAAGTACCAATTATCAAATCCATTCTTATTTGTGCTATGCACACTGTAGTTTACGTAGTCAATACGTGAAACTTACACTAAGTGGTTTTTCACTCTACCCCCCTTAAAAGGGATTACGCCCACGTAATCTATCATATGTTATTATTGAACATTGGTTCGCTCAATTCGGGCATCCTGAAGCGTTTTATCTTCTCTACGGTTTGTTATTCAATGTATTCTTGTCAAGGGTCTTAACCAAACTAACGGCTTAGTCCCTACTCCAAGAATTCTCACTAAGGTTTATTTAACTCGTAACTGGTTCGGTTCTAGCCTATCAGGCTTCAAGGCATTGATAATTAGCCATTCTCTCATACTTACTGGGTATATTTAACCTCTGAGCTAGGGCCCACAAGCTTCTGTTGCGCGACCCTTATAACTTTAGTGCTTAATGCGCTCTTTGTTATTCCAAATGTGTTACACATCTACTTTCTATCTCTTTTATCTTGAGATATATGGTTTCTCAACCGGCGCGTGGTATCTTACCGTACGTGAACTCATTGTGTGTAGATTTTCTATCTATTTTCGGGAAATCTATCATACATACTGTTGTATACTTCTGTGATTACTCACTTAGTTCCTCTAACTTGTTGTCGGTTGGGGTTGAGCTACTACGCATATGTAGTGCTTCCTCTGATCATTGGTTTCCAGCTATTCACTCGTGTAGTGTTATACTAGTTCCTTTTATTGCACGATCTTGCATTTCATATGCATCGATCCTTGTAGCGTTTATGATTTCGCTTTGCCCTTATTCCGGTGGAATTCACAGGTTGTGATTGTTGGCATCTCCAAAGTTCCTCGTGTCTCTTTGGTCGATAGGTTGCATGGTTTATTGTTAAATTTACGCTAAAACTGGCGTACGTGATGCTCACTGTTGCGCTTACTAATCCTTTTTGTTCAGCAATCGGGTACTCTTGCCCCAAGTTACTACTCCTCTTTTCGAGTTGATCCACTAGGTATGCGCCTCAGTTCCCTGTGCAATTGCATTAGGAATGAACAATGCGTTTCTTGTGACATCTTTGTTATATGGCTCAATTATGGCTTTAACGCCTAGTCTATCTGCCAATTCCTGCATCTCGACTCCGTTGAGTCCAGCTCATGGTTTGTTTCCCATGTCGTTGTCTAACTACATTCTCATAGTGGTCGCTTGTTGCGTACCATCTTCTTATTCATTACACAACATTGTTTTTGTGGCCTCTGCTACTGTGGTAGCTCGCCATTACTCATTGGCTATTGTTGTTGGTGCCATTACTCAATCATTCGCTCCAATGTCACGTTTTATATTCAATTCCTTCATGGTGTAGACACACTAGAAGTTCTATGGGTTCGTGTGGGGTGGTCACCGTATCACACTATAAGGTCATTATGTTTTAAATGTAGAGGTTCTACTCCAGATTCGAGTTCATGCGTAGGCTAGTCTGCCTCACATTCTTTCATCCCTTATGGTACAGTCACCAAATCACTTGGCTGACCAGGGAAGAAGTAGTCCATTGGGTCACAGCTCCTTCGAGCGTTGGTCATTTGATGTGTCAAGATACGCACTCACATTGCTTGTTCTTGACATTTACTGTCTCCTTAGTGCTGAGCATTGGTTATAGGTTTGAGATGTGTAGTTTACTTCTCTATGTACATCCCCGGGACATCCCAAGAAACTTCAAGGGTTTTCTGGTCCCGTTCTCTAATTGGAGAGTATTCTATCGCTGATGAGTGAAATTCTTGTTGAGAGGTTTGTTTCCACTCATAAGTCTCGTGACAAGGTTTACTATGTTAGTCTTTGCTTATGTACTTCCGCCATTCATACAGTGGTTCACTATATGCTTAATTGCATATGGGTATACTTACTCTTTCAAGTCTCTATGCTCTTTAAGCGATGTGCTTCTACAGTCTACATTATACACATTCCGTGTTTGCTTCTAAATTGACTCTTCTTCGGTTTTCACAGTTACTCACAAAGCCTCTTTCTAGTCATAGTGGTTTGGAAATCTCATTTTCTTAATCAGTTGTCTCTTGGCAATAACTACATGCTCAAGCTTTGTTGTTATGGTAGGTGGAAGCCTATTCCAAGGGTTCACATCATCACCGCATTGGTGGTCTTCCATTAACGAGAGGTACCTTCCCTCAGATGTAACACCCCCATCTCGATCCAATTGTGGTTTCGCAACTTAACAACATATATATAGTGTCACAGCGGAATTCAATACACTCCAGGACCTTGCCACGGTCTGATTGACAGAATCTACCGAACATTAGTACATACAAATCTTAACCAAATACATATCCTTCTTACAATCCCCTCACATCCTATACATCTTACTAACTCAAATTGCCATACGAGTGTACATGCACAACTCGTCGGCCACACTTAACCCGTAACACTTGTACCCCATCTTACTCTCGCGACGGCCGCCTCCTGACGTTCACCTGTGTAGTAAAAACAGCCCCCAAAGGGGGTCAGCACGAATGCTGGTACGATCCTCTCATGGCCCCCAAGCTAACGTGGCTACGACGACTAATTGTCGATAGCATGGAGGTTGATTAGATGCACAACATAATAGAAAGTGCAGTAACAATAATCCAAATATGAACAATCAAAGTTCAAACATAATGAACGACATAAATGCGTTCCCTTAATTAGAGAGTTAATTATTTAACTCCTTAAGTTATGTTTCCTCTTACTCTTAGTCCATCCTTATCTTATCTCAATCTTAGTCTTAGAAACAACCATCCTTTAAAAAGGAATGGATGTAGCTTATCTTAGTCTTATAATACAAACCATCCTTTAAAAAGGAATGGTTGCAACTTTTCTCAAACCTTATCTTAATCTTAGAATACAAACCACTCTTTAAATAGAAATGATTGTATCTATCTCAATGTTTATTTTTGTCGGGTCAAAAGCGACCCTAGCCAATGAGCTATTAACTCCGCTGGTTGAATAAACAACTTATCTTATAATTTAGGATTTAGGTGATCCTACCGCACCATCTTAATGCCTCCTACCTTGGACTGTATGTCCAATGAAGCTGAGCCGGCAACCGACCCTAGGCAAAAAGTCCGAAGACAAGTCCTTAAGCGGAAGTCGGATCTGCTTTAGATACCGACCCCCTTATTCCTTAGCATGCATGACCGGAGTCAGTCCCGGGTTCCTCACTCCCCCCTTAAGTTCCAGTTAGTAGAAGACTCAAGACAATGTTTGTTGGTTAACCTCTTTCGGTTTATAACAAACTAATATTAGGGAGCGTTCCTTAGTCTCACTCAATTCCTTACTAAACGTTGGTTAGTAAGTTCTCACGGTAAGTTGTGTTAGTTTTCAAACATCACACAACAATACAATAAACATAATGTTCCGGTTGCATGCTTTATCTTGTTTAGTGAGCACACAAAAACAAATAGCACACAAGCCGAGGGACACCTCGTTAGCAAGCAGGTCACAAGAAGAACTGTACCGTTCACCGTTGGTCGTTTCGGTTGCTTACTCTCCTCCGGAGTCCAAATTCTCAAACCCTAAAACATTCATCCATTTTAGGTTGTTAATTACTTTTCCAGTAAAGCTAACTTACTTAACTCACTTGGTCACTAATGATCCCCATCTAACACCACTTAATTTCTTACTAACTTGACCTTGAACACTTAAAATCATTTACTTACCCTAATCTCTTAAGTAATTATATGCTTATCTTTCTAATCATCATCACTCTTCTAATGGTGGACCCCTAAGTCATTGTAATTTAAACTTAATCATGTAAGTTAATCACTTCTCATTACACCTCATACTTGTTTACACTCTTAAGGCCTTTACATGTCACCAAACAAGGCCTAAACATCATCTAAAACCATTACCATTCAATCCCCCATCATTAGAAGCCAAAACAAATATTTTTTCTTTTTCTCAGCAATGGACCGCCCATCTAGGGCGGTCCCAACCAGAAGCTTCATACGCTGCAGAATTGCCTGGACCTCCCCACAGGGGCGGTCCACAGCAGAACCTATTTTCCAAAGTGCTTTTCTCCTCATTTTGAACTCCAAATTCACCCCAATCTTTTCCCACTCATTCCACAATCTTTCCACATGTTTCCACATGTTTAACACCTTAAAACATGCACTAAACCTTCCTCAAAAATCACCAAACTTGACACTCAATTTCTTACAAAATTCTTACACTTAACACTTGATTCCTTACACTTCCCTCTTGTGACTTTGCCTAAGACCTCAACTAATCATTATGTTTCTTCAAAACCATCTTAACTACTCCTCAAGCATCATTTTGCACACCATTTGCTTTACTCAAACTTCTCAAAGCTATTTATAATCTAGCACATGCTTACATCCTTACAAGTCATTATACCTTATTTTTCCTTCAAACCTTGTACAAGTTTCCTAGCTTCTTTAACCATGGTTTTGGTGCATAAAACTCAGCATTATAACCCCTAGTCCCTCTTAGACATCCCTAGGTCTTTCCTAGTACTCAAGGACTCCATAGTTTATCCATTTTCACCGAACCAACCCTTAGTGATCACTAGAACATTCCTTAGTCATAAAATCTCCTTAGAACACCTTAAACACTTAGTTTCCTCTCCAAATTTTGACATGGCTTCCTTAGTATATTTCTATACCCAACATTTAGTTTTCACCCTTAATACAATCATGAACACTCAAATCCTTAGTACACAATCTTAAACCCTCCTTACCTCTAATCCTCTAGACGACTCTCGGTCATTGTAATCCTCAAGAAACCCGTTGTTAACTTATTTTCATTCAAATTTTGCCATAGCTCCTCTAGTATATTATCATGCCCATATGCTTCATGGTTTTTCTCATTCAATCATCTCACACACATCAAACCTTTTTTCTCACATAATTCTCACCCAAATCAACTCATTCATAATAAACTCAATACAGTGCAATAATCTTAAATTGCATAGCACTAAGGCTCTTAAATGATATGGCTCTTAGGCCCTTAAATGACATGGCTCTTAGGCCCTTAAATGACATAAATTTAAACACTGAATTTCCCACATGTAATAGCTTTCAACCTGCAATTACACCCATCAATCTCATAGTAGTTATAATGCTCTAAAATCCACCTTAAATATCTTACTAACTCATTCCCATTGGCTCCTTAATCCCAAGTTCATAAGCTTGTTTAAATTCTTTTTCCTAGGTTTATAACCCATTACATAATGTAAGCTTTAAGCTACATTAGTACTTATCTAAATACCACCCCTTAAAACTTAAACCACCATTAGGTAAGCATTTTACCTTGTTTTTCCAAGCTTATCTTTACTTCCTCCTTAGACCTTCTTCTTGAATGAATCTCGGCCACTCATTAAATTTCCTTTGCCAATGTCTAATCAATATTCAATGACTCACATGAGTGCTAAACAATACACTAACCTTAGGAATGAAAACCTAGGTTAAAATGTGTATTAAGGTCTTATAATGAATATTTTACCTTGAAGTCTTAAGGTAGGCTTGGATATGAATCAAGAAGGACCTCCTCTAGCCCTTGGAGAATAGAATCAAGCTAGAACAATGGATAAAAATGAAGCCCCATGAGTAGTAATTTTCGGTAATGTGGAGAAATGGTGGAAACCTAACTTTTCTTACATATTCTTTACCTTAAGAGAATGGAGAAGCTAATGCACCCTCCATGCTTATTTTTCCCCCTTCAATGGCGATTTCCCATGGCTCCAAAATGAGGCTTTTCAAATTTCGAAAAGATAGGAAGCAAGGCCTTGGTCTAACTAAGAGAAATCTATGCTTAGTTTTTGATTTGGAGCTAAAATGAGCAAGTTATGGACAAAGCAAGGTGGAGCAAGTATGGAGCTGGTTGGGAACGGTTTAGAACAGAGAAGAAGAAGAAGAGGAACTCATTGGTGAAGAGGAGAAATGAAGAAGAGAGGAGAGAGGTAGGCTAATAAGGATATTTTGCTTTATAAAAGCAAATAGTAACTTTCTTTACTTTATCTCTTCTTATTTCCTTATTTGATGAAGTCTATGGGACTCATCCCCTTAACACCGTCCCCCCCTTACTAATTAACATACATAAGGCCTTGTTTGGCCATTTAACTAATTAAGGTTGACTTAAGTCAAAACTAGCACTATTTGAGCACTATTCACTAATTAGTGCACATATTCGTGAAATTTTTGGTTTCCCATTGATTTAGGCTTCCTAATGTAATACTAATTAGTACACATGTTGATTAAGGTGTAATTATGGACATTTAGCCACTCAAAACCCATTTACAAGACAATTTTCAAAAATGTGCTTTAAGACTTCTTAAAGCACATTTTGTGTTTTAACTTGTTTTCAGGCTTAGTTTTCTTTGGTAATTGGTTTAAAATGACCATTAGGATATTACTAAGGTCTTATCATGCTATTTGGGTACTCACCCAAGTCTCTCCAAGCTAGAGCACATTTTTGCCCAAACTGCCCTTAAGGCATTTTCTTGTGTTTTCCTTGGTTTAAATTGTCTAACAATCTTTCTAAGGCATATTTTAGCCTTACTACATCATAATTTGATGTTTACTTAGCATACTTAGATTTGGGGTATTTCAATCTACCCCCTTAAAAGAACTTTGTCCTCAAAGTTCCCATGCATCTTATCTTATTAGAATACTTGTCTTACCTCATTCCATAGATCATATAGATCGTTATTATGTATACTTAAACTCATTGAATCATTAGATCCACCATATGCTTATACTTAAATATCACACAACACGCTTAAGCATCTATAGCACTCAAAAATTCCCTTTGTTCCTTTTGATGATTAAAACATTCACATAATTTCCAACGTATTCTCCCATGTTACTGGTCCATAGACAATGGCTCATTCGTCCTCGGTCACCATGGGCCAGAATACAAAACAACTCTGCTCTCCCATGTCACCGGTCCGAAGACAAAGGCTCGTGCGTCCTCGACTTCATGGGCAAGACTCAGTAAAAAGGTAATCCTTTTTACGAGGTCATGTGAGGAATAATTCCTCTAATTAAAAATACAATCAACTCCAATTTCATTTTATCCTAATGCCTCTATCCTTAGCGTGATTTAATTGTGACCACTGGTAGGGAGTTTCAGGAATCATCCAACCCTGATGTGATCAGCATCAGTGTTGAACTATCCTTCCACCCCAATTGTGTTCGGTTTCCCTTGATCCCTAGAAAATCAAGTTCCACCTCCCACGTCATTTTCAAACATCAAATAATTCACTCATGTCCAATTTTCTATCTTTTTAGTCTTTCTGATCGTAATCAATACATCTCCAAGGTGTGGACTCAGTCCATCAATCATTCCCAGTTATCTCTTAGTAATTACCTCAAGGCACTCATTCTTACTAAGTTCTATATCAGTCTCATACCATTTCTCACTATCTTATATCTCATACATTACTATCTTCTTCCTCATACTCATGTCAAATAATATCTCATAATGTATCTTATTCTAATCTCTTAAATACTTCCACATCGGCCCATAACTCATATATTCCACATTCCTTAAGTCTCCTTAATCTTTTCCTTAATTCTCTTAACTGTACTCACATCGGAGTTAACAAGATAGGTACTAATATGTATGGTTTTCACATCTTCTGTGCGCAATAACATAATTTATCTCAAAATGTTTATGTAAAACATATTCTCAAATTCTTTGTGCTATGCACACCGTAGTTCATGTACTTAGTACACAAACATACGCTAAGCGGTTTCGCTCTACCCCCCTTAAAATGGATTATGCCCACGTAATCAACATTATATCATCCTTGAACGTGGGTTCAAGATGTCTAATTCTCATCAAGCATTCTAGCTTCCATGTCATCTATCTCACTTATAATTTGTTCAGAGGGTCATAACTATGGTAACGGCTTAGTCTCTATATCGAGGATTCTTACAGTACTTATACCTTTCTTGACTTAGTTTGATCTAACCTCAAAGGTACTGATCTGCTAGCTTCTGCTGCGCGACTCTGATAATCTTAGGCTCCGTTTGCCTTTCTTATCCTTTTATAGTATTGTATATTCTTCTCCTGCATGCTTATATTGTGTACTAAAGGTCTTTCAATGGACACGTGTTATCTTTATATATACACGGCCTTGATGAGTTGTAGCTCATCTATCCAGTCTCCCTGGAGATCTAATGTTTGTATTCTTAGTGTTTTTCAAGTGTCTAAATCGTTCTTTCCATCTGACCTTTGGTCTGAGGATGATTTTAATCTGATATTATTGTTTAGTGCTTATTGTGCTTTACAGTTTAATCTCTTACATCTTAAGACATGTCCAATGTCTGTACTTAACAATCCATGCTCTTCGCACTTCATAGTCCTTAATTATTTGTTCTTGATTCATTTGTGTGTTGTTCAAATGAATTCTTCTCTTTGACTGTTTGTGGTAGTAGCTGCTCTTATCTGATCTTGCGTCGTTGTCGGTGGTACGGAGTCGACTACTTCCTGTGTTCCTTACACCACTCGTCTACATGCATGGGGTACCTTACTGGTACATTACTACTTACCTGACTAACTCATAAATGAGTGTCAGGCCTGCAAGACCCTGTGTGGGTGCAGTCGTCCCACGTCTCGTTTTAGTAAACTCATAGTGTCCGTCACACGTTTAGCTATTGCTAGTTATGAAGTATTCTGTTGTCAATCTCCTCTTCATCGTTCCATGATAACATTTATTGTTCTTCTTGAACATAATCACGGGGAAATCCATTACTGTGTTCTTGGGTATTGTATGCTCTAGTTCTTTTCTGTATCCCGTACTGATTCGGTCTCTTAATAACTGAGGTCTCTTTCCATAGAGCCTCTTATCTTGTTTTCTCTATTTGTGCTTCTGTGAAATCTTACCTAACCAGGTCCAGACCACTAGCATCAATGCGCAGTCGTCTTTCATCTGATTCCCTTACTTATACTAGTCTTAGCTCATAAATCTAATTGCCTCAGTGTCAATATTTGACGGCTCATACATAACGGTCGCTTTACCGCGCACCATGTTAATCCCTTATAAAGGTATTGCCCTTATGACCTCTACTATGGTCGTAGTGGTCCTTTACCATGTGCCCGTTGATGGCGCAATACTTACTCATTTACTCTAACATCTTATCTTATACTTATTAATCCTTTCCTGGTGTAAACACACTAGGGTTCTCTCATTTTAGTGTATGGCGGTTGCCGTACTGTGTTATAAAATGGTTATCTCTTAATATGAAGGTGTTCTGCATCATTCTCAGGTTCGTAAGTAGGGTAATTTCTCTCACGTTCTTCATCCTTTATGATGTTATTTACCATGTAATTTAACCAGTTATTGACGAAGTCATCCGTTGAATCAAATGCTCTTTTGAGCGTTGGTCACTTGACGTGCCATACTGTGCACTCAAAGTTTATCTCTAACGATTACTGATTCTTAAATCATGGGTGTTGGATATGAGGTCTGTCTCTGCAGCCTTCCTTATTATTCAAGTGTATCTGGTATGTTCTAAGGTAATCTCAAGGTTTATAGTTTTCATTCTCTAACGAAAGTGTATTACATCTCTAATAAGTGAAAGCCCTTTTTGAGGGGTTTACTTCCACTCGTGGCCTCACAACAAGGAGAGGTGTCCCCACCCTAAAAGGAATGGTTCGTTCTCCGCCCCTGTCCTTAGCATTATCCCCTTATTCTCATTGGTGCCCTTTCCTGGCAATTCTTACACAATCTAAATTATAGGTTTGTAACCGTTCACATCTACACATTGTAGTTCCTTCATGGCTTGAATAAGCTCTTTACAAACTTACTGCGCCTCGGGCTCTGATGTGGTTAACATCCTTGGCTCGTAGGCGCTTAGTGCTTAATGTCATTGGGTGAGAGCCGGTGCTCGGTTCACTCCCTGTACTCTTACTCATCTGTGGGTTATCCTCATAAGATTCTGGTTCTTAGACCATATCCACCGTTAGGTTACATTTTAAATGTAGTATCGGATTTCATGGTAAGTTGCTGCATCCTGCTTCCTGCTATGGAAGTTTATTCAGGTGATCTGAGGTTACTTAATGTCTTTGACAATACTGTCATTTTACTAGACTTATGTCTTTTAGCAAATAAGGCTAAGTTCGTATTAGGCGTTTGCCTTACGGTGTCCAAGTCGGACATCATCCCGTCATCTTATACTCCCACCTCAACGCTTCGTTCAACTTCCGTTGACTACACCACCCGTTGATGATCAATCATACTTGGGTGTTAATGAGTAAGACAAACAGTATTAACTGTCATTCATCAGTTTGTTCGGCTCGACTATGCCCGCTCTGTGGGGGTAGTCCTCTGAGCTTTCCTTTTCCAGGGTTGTACGTCTTTAATCTTTAGCAGGTTATAGCTTACGTTCATTTCTTTTATCCTTGTTTTCTGGGTTTTCCAACATCTTCATTGAAGAATGCTTATTACTGGTATTCTTAGTGATCAATCTGGGAGTCTTATCCCATTCTTGTTGAAAGTTTTATGTCGACGGTCTCCATTGTATTCCGTAATGCATTCCTTGTACGTTATCACTTGCGTAGTGTTTTGCTCGCATTACTGAGCGATCTCTTATGTTTTCCTCTCGGGGTTTGGGATTAATGTTCTTACCGCACTGTCGGTTGTTGTTGTAGTAGGTTGTACCGTTGCTAAAATATATGTCGTGGTATTCCGTCCAAGTTCAGCTCCCTGCTGACTGATGTATCCACTCATCTCATCCTGGTCAGGCCGTCAGGCCCTTCCAAGGTCTCATTCTCCCGTTCTTATGGATTTGCAATCCGGTATTAGTATGTTCTACATCTGTAGCGTTCTATTATTTCGCCATGATGGCTTTCCGTACTATTTAACCGTGGTAGCACTTGCTATGGCAAGTGCGCCATGCAAGATGGGTTACCGATACTATGTGCGTCGGTAGTGGTACTTCCACCTGATCTTTTTATATCTTTGGTAGTCCTCGGGACTCATTCGATGTTCTTCCGTTTTGGATAACTAGCCATCCGGTAGTTTCCTGTTGTTTTGACCGTACTGTCACTTATCCGGGCGTTCCTCTTCCTGAGGGAACCCCTTGTTATTTTCTTACGTCTTGATCCTCACTCCCGTTTCCACACATTTTGTCGTGGTTACTAAGTAATGATTCTACATTAGGCACTACATCGTAGTCCTATTCCGATATACAGTTGTACGCGTCTTTATTGTCGCCTGCGCTATGTCGGCCAGGTTTTGTAACCTTCTCATTGTATGGGGTTTGGAGTCCCCGTTTCTAACTGGACCTTCCAGTAATCTTAACTCTCATGTTATGTATTATCCCACTATGCTCATTCAGACCACTGTCCGGTACTCATGTCGCTTCCCTTTTCCTTTCTATTGCACCGTAGTGCTTTTCTTATTATTGGTATGGCGGGTTATTTCGACTGCGTAGCATGTCGACCCGTTGCCGGTAATTACTGTTCTCTTATTGGTAGAATTCCGTTGGCAATGCCTGTTTCACTTTTGCTCTCCAATTAAAACGTTCAAGTTCTCATAAACTGTTGTTCAACAAGATGCTTCTCGTATTGCTTACTGTTAGCTAACTGCCAGATCGGCTTTTTCCCGAGTAAGAGAAGGCTTTCTTCTCTCTGGCGTTTGTTCCATGTATTCAAGGTTAGGGATGTGGAGGGCGGGTCTAGGTACTATGGATATCCGGTAAACACCGGGAAGTCCTGACTAACGCACCTCTCACTCTATCACTCAACCCTTAACCCATAACTCAAACTCAACCTCAGTATTCACCTAAGTTCGGTATTTCTTGTCTTCAGAGCGTAACTACGCTCTGATACCACTTTCTGTAACACCCAATCTCGATCCAATCGTGGTTTCGCAACTTAACAACATATATATAAATGTCACAGCGGAATTCAATACACTCCAGGACCTTGCCACGGTCTGATTGACAGAATCTACCGAACATTAGTACATACAAATCTTAACCAAATACATATCCTTCTTACAATCCCCTCACATCCTATACATCTTACTAACTCAAATTGCCATACGAGTGTACATGCACAACTCGTCGGCCACACTTAACCCGTAACGCTTGTACCCCATCTTACTCTCGTGACGGCCGCCTCCTGACGTTCACCTGTGTAGTAAAAACAGCCCCCAAAGGGGTCAGCACGAATTCTGGTACGATCCTCTCATGGCCCTCAAGCTAACATGGCTACGACGACTAATTGTCGATAGCATGGAGGTTGATTAGATGCACAACATAATAGAAAGTGCAGTAAACAACAATCCAAATATGAACAATCAAAGTTCAAACATAATGAACGACTTAAATGTGTTCCCTTAATTAGAGAGTTAATATTTAACTCCTTAAGTTATGTTTCCTCTTAATCTTAGTCCATCCTTATCTTACCTCAATCTTAGTCTTATCTAAGTCTTAGAAACAACCATCCTTTAAAAAGGAATGGATGTAGCTTATCTTAGTCTTATAATACAAACCATCCTTTAAAAAGGAATGGTTGTAACTTATCTCAACCTTATCTTAATCTTAGAATACAAACCACTCTTTAAATAGAAATGATTGTATCTATCTCAATCTTATTTTTGTCGGGTCAAAAGCGACCCTAGCCAATGAGCTATTAACTCCACTAGTTGAATAAACAACTTATCTTATAATTTAGGATTTAGGTGACCCTACCGCACCATCTTAATGCCTCCTACCTTGGACAGTATGTCCAATGTAGCTGAGCCGGCAACCAACCCTAGGCAACAAGTCCGAACACAAGTCCTTAAGCGGAAGTCGGATCTGCTTTAGATACCGACCCCCTTATTCCTTAGCATGCATGACCGGAGTCAGTCCCGGGTTCCTCACTCCCCCTTAAGTTCCAGTTAGTAGAAGTCTCAAGACAATGTTTGTTGGTTAAACTCTTTCGTTTAAAAACTAATATTAGGGAGCGTTCCTTAGTCTCACTCAATTCCTTACTAAACGTTGGTTAATAAGTTCTCACGGTAAGTTATGTTAGTTTTCAAACATCACACAACAATACAATAAACATAATGTTCCGGTTGCATGCTTTATCTTGTTTAGTGAAATACCCCAAAACCTTGATATGTGGGTTAAATACAAATTATGGTATGTAAAGGCAAAAAGTGCCTTAGTAACATCAGTAAACAATTTAAAACATAGTAAAGTGCAATAAAGCACTAAGACACGTTGAGCAAAAAATGCTCTAAGCTATGATGAACTTGGTTAGGACCCAAAGAGCCTACCAAGACTTAATAACATTTAATTATGATTAATAAGGCTAAATAAGTCCCTAAGAAACTTTGGTAGACAATGAAACCAAACAAAAACAAGGTAATACCTTAAAGTCAATATGAGCAGAATGTGCTCTAAGCTTGGGATAAATGTGTATAAGACCTAATGGTCATACCTATACCTTATTTATATGTTAATGAACATATTAAATCAATTACTAAAGAAAACCAAGCTTGAAAACAAGTTAAAACACAAAATGTGCTTTAAGGAGTCTTAAAGCACGTTTTTGAAAAATTGTCTTGTAAATGAGTTTGAATGGCTAAATGTCCATCATTACTCTTTAATTAACATGTGTACTATATAGTATCACATTTGGGTGGCTATATTAGTGGGAAATCAAAAATTTCACTTCTAAGTGCCTTGTATAGGTGAATAGTGATTTTTATAAGCTAGTTTGTAACATATAATGTTATAAGTAATTAAATGAGTCAATGAAGACTATATTACCCTTCTAATTAAATGGTGGCCGGTTTTTGTAGTAGTGAGTCACCAAGTTGTAAAATAAATCAAATAAGTAAAGTAAAACTTTAAGTAAAGTACTATTTGCTTTATAAGCACAATATCTCCAAAACTAGAACTTATCTTCATTCTCTTTTTCCCTTCTCAATTCCCACGTTTCCATCCTCCCTTCTTGCTCTCTTTTACGAAATGCTCAGCAACACAATACCACCATGGAAGTCCATCTTTGACTACATGTAAAATCTTGCTCACTTGTTCAAATCAAAAACAAACACCACCATTCTCTTCCTCTCATCAAGCTCTTCATTCCTATCTTCTCAAAATTTGAAGATCACCATTTCGGTGCCATGGAGTTCCACCATTGATGGAGCTTGAGCTTGTCTTTCCACATATTATTGATCTCCTTTGCTCCTAGGTAAGGAATCTCTAAGAAAAACCAAGTTTCCTCCATGTTTTGTTGTTGTCCGAAAATTCACCATTAATGGAGCTCTTATATTGCCTTGTTCTAGCTTCATTTGAATCTTCCAAGGGCTAGGAGGAGTCCTCTCTTGATACTTATTCAAGTTCTCTTCCAATTCCAAGGTAAAACAATTACCTTAATGTGTTAAAACAATATATGTA
This sequence comes from Limonium bicolor, assembly GCA_023374045.1. NCBI lineage: Eukaryota > Viridiplantae > Streptophyta > Magnoliopsida > Caryophyllales > Plumbaginaceae > Limonium > Limonium bicolor. The sequence goes on along the minus strand of CM041776.1, from coordinate 80,577,892 downwards.
ACTAGGGTTTACAATGAGATGAAGCTTAAAGCTTGAATACTCATTATGTTGTTTGTATAATGTTTAGAAGTTGACAAACAACCAAATACCCCACCGGTTTACAAGGAAACAAGAAAGAAGTTTGTGAGGAAAAAGAGGTAAACAAACTATCTCAATGAAGTTTAAATGCCTTAGGAAAATGAGCTTGATTTGCTTGATAAAATACCTAAGGAGCCAATGGTGAGTGACCTAGTAAAATGTTCTCAGGAGACTAGTAAAAGAACATATGTTTTGGTGTATGTATTTGCAGGTCAAAGGCATACTTATGTGGGAAATTCAGTGTTTAAGGTTTATGCAATTTAAGGGCCTAAGAGCCATGTTATTAAGGGCCTAAGTGCCAAGCAATTTGAGTTGTGCACTATATTGTGATGTAGTGCCCCATGTGTGAAGTTTGTGTATAAAAATGTGTTTGATGGATTTTAGGTATTATTGAAGGAATTAAGGTGAAAACCTAAGTGTTTGGATGTGAGTAAATACAAGAGAAGCTATGGCCAAATTTGGGAAAATGTGTGAGAAGTTCTAAGTGTTTTAAAATGGTTATGGTGAACTAGGAAGTGTTAAGGTGATTTGAGTATGCAAGGATTTAGGTGTTGTCTTGGAAGTTCTAGGAATTCAATGGGTGTTTTGGTGAATGTATTAAAGTCTGGAGGAGTTTGTTTAAGGTTAGGTGATGTTGATGTTCAAGGAACAAGTGATGTTTAGGAATGATGTGAAAAAGGAGATTTAGTTAGTAAGAAAAGAAGTTGAGGGATGATGATAGGTGTAGAGGAAACACCTTGGTATTTTGGTCATTATAGGTGAAATGGCCACCTAGAAATCATAAGGAGAAAACATTGTAAGTGTTAGGAATTTTTACAAGATATAAGTAAAGGTTTAAGGAATTAGGAAAAATAGTTTTGTGAGTGTTTAAGAATATCTTAAGGTGTGTTTGAAGTGCCAAATGATGTTAGAACACATTAAGAGGCCTTAGGAGAAGTTTGGTGAAGATTTGACAAGTTTGGGTAAGTTTAGGAGGCGACCGACCCAGGGGCCGACCCAGTTGTGGGTCGGTCGAGCCTCTGTATATGTTAGGAAAATGTTCGGTAATGGTCCGACCCAAAAGGGTGGGTCGGACATGGGTCGGTCGGTCAGTTTCAAAGGAAGGAAAATGTTCGCACATGGACCGACCCAGAATGGTGGGTCGGACGTGGGTCGGACGGGCATGTTTGTAAGGAAGTAAAAGGGGTCTGTAATGGACCGACCCAGTGTGGGTCGGTCGGTGGGTCGGTCGGACCAAAAACATGGTTTAAGGTTATGAAATGATATGTGATGATGGGGATTGGTAGGTAATGATGTTATAAGGATGTTGAGGACATGTTAGGTGAGTGTTAGTGACAATAAAAGGGCTAAAAGTTGTATTAAAATGTGAGAGTAAAACAAGTTAAAAATGTTAAGTTATGTAACTAAGTTAACGGGGAAAAATTAGCATTGACATTAAATGATCAAGCAAACCCCGATGTTAATGAAAACACGTGTGATGTTAACAGTTGTTCGAGAATTGCTCGAGGAACATAAATGGACAGGATAAGTGGACTCCGGTGACAGGTATGGTTTTCTTGCAACCTGTGTCCTACCGGATTACACCGGCTTGTATGCCAATGTGTTTTCTGTATGTTTGCCACGTTATGATATAAATCATGAAACGAGTTTACAGTCATTATTGTTATTGTATGTTTACGTGCCGATACCGGTAACCTCTAATGCGCTTGAAGGGCTAGTTAACCACTATTAGGTAAACGTAAGAGAACGGTATCCGGTAATAACGTTTCCGACCTAAGGAACGTTCTAACCACGGCTATGCGTGAGTTGGATATGTAATGTTTGTGCGTGGTGTTTGTATGTGAATGTATGACTCTCTTTCCCTTGTGTATGTCTGACAAGACTTAACTCAATGTGTTGTGATTGTTTAATAAAGTTCAAAGATGAACTTCTAATAAGTGCTAACGGGGGGAATGAGGAGTCCGGTCTGTTCCGGCCACGCGTGTGAGTATGGGGGTCGTTGTCATCAGGTTCGATCCTCTCTGTATGTTATGGTTGTTTTCCAATTTGGTTCCCAACCTCCCTTTAGCTTAACCAAGGCTATTACTGACTCACGTCGGGCCACAGGGGCATACTGTTGTTATGTTTGTTTCGGTGTGCTCGGATCACTATATCCGAGACACCTTGTGTTAAGTTAACCGTTCATTTACGAGACGGTAACGAGTTATGTAACGAGCTTATCATGAGACTGGCAACAATCTCTAGGCTCACCAGTATGTTGGTGATGTTTGGGTCGGTTCCTAAGAGAACCATTCCCGTTGTGTTATGTGTTTTGTTGTGATGCAATATTATTGCGGTGTTATGTTGTGCACATGGAAACGTGCAAAGTGTTGTTAAGTGTTGTTACGTAGTGTATGTTAAAGTTGTAAATGTGAAGTGTGTGGATCATGGAAATGATTCCAAGTTTGTGATAAGAGGCATTTAAGGATAACCCGATTTAAGGGTATGTGTCGTCTATTAAGGAAGTAGCTCCATTGGAGGAGAAACACTCTAGGGATGATGAATACCATAGGTGATTTATTAAGTAGGATGTATTATCCGATTGTTGAGCCCATTGAGGCGATATGTTAAGTGTTGTGTGTTTATGTCACATGCATGATTTAAATATAATCAACTGCATGCTAAGACGACAATTAGTTGTGGCGTGGCCCGGTAGCATGTGGGCTGCGGGATTACCATACCAGCAAAGGTGCTGAGCCCCTTGGGGCCACCCCTTTCTCTTCTTTTCCTATTTCAGGTACGAAGTGCTGGAAGCCGTTCGAGAGTAGGACGGGTAGTTATTGTACATGGGTATTCATTTAAGTGTGTATATACAGTAGGTGTAGTAAGACCGATATTGTTGTCGGCACCAGTTTACAAATACTCGGTATAGTTGAAAAGGTGTATATATTTGTTGTTGTTAATGGAAAGGGATACTAATGTATAGTTTGCTCGGGAATTTAGCCCATCAGACCGGTACATTGTGTATGTATTAGCCTTGTTAGCCACGTGGGTGGCTAACGGCGTGTAACACCAACAAGTTAAGTAATGTGATGAGGTTGTTCTTCCGCTGCAGTTTGTTGTAAGTATGTTAATGTTGGATGGGGTGTTACATTTAGTGAGCACACAAAAACAATAGCACACAAGCCGAGGGACACCTCGTTAGCAAGCAGGTCACAAGAAGAAATGTACCGTTCACCGTTGGTCGTTTCGGTTGCTTACTCTCCTCCGGAGTCCAAATTCTCAAACCCTAAAACATTCATCCAATTTTAGGTTGTTAATTACTTTTCCAGTAAAGCTAACTTACTTAACTCACTTGGTCACTAATGATCCCCATCTAACACCACTTATGTTCTTACTAACTTGACCTTGAATACACTTAAAATCATTTACTTACCCTAATCTCTCAAGTAATTATATGCTTATCTTTCTAATCATCATCACTCTTCTAATGGTGGACCCTTAAGTCATTGTAATTTAAACTTAATCATGTAAGTTAATCACTTCTCATTACACCTCATACTTGTTTACACCTCTTAAGGCCTTTACATGTCACCAAACAAGGCCTAAACATCATCTAAAACCATTACCATTCAATCCCCCATCATTAGAAGCCAAGACAATTTTTTTTTTCTTTTTCTCTGCACTGGACCGCCCCTCTGGGGCGGTCCCCAGGGGCGGTCCCAACCAGAAGCTTCATACGCTGCAGAATTCGCCTGGACCTCCCCACAGGGGCGGTCCACAGCAGAACCTATTTTCCAAAGTGCTTTTCTCCTCATTTTGAACTCCAAATTCACCCCAATCTTTTCCCACTCATTCCACAATCTTTCCACATGTTTCCTACATGTTTAAACACCTTAAAACATGCACTAAACCTTCCTGAAAAATCACCAAACTTGACACTCAATTTCTTACAAAATTCTTACACTTAACACTTGATTCCTTACACTTCCCTCTTGTGACTTTGCCTATGACCTCAACTAATCATTATGTTTCTTCACAACCATCTTAACTACTCCTCAAGCATCATTTTTCACACCCATTTGCTTTACTCAAACTTCTCAAAGCTATTTATAATCTAGCACATGCTTACATCCTTGCAAGTCATTATACCTTATTTTTCCTTCAAACCTTGTACAAGTTTCCTAGCTTCTTTAGCCATGGTTTTGGTGCATAAAACTCGCCATTATAACCCCTAGTCCCTCTTAGACATCCCTAGGTCTTCCTAGTACTCAAGGACTCCATAGTTTATCCATTTTCACCAAAACAACCCTTAGTGATCACTAGAACATTCCTTAGTCATAAAATCTCCTTAGAACACCTTAAACACTTAGTTTCCTCTCCAAATTTTGACATGGCTTCCTTAGTATATTTCTATACCCAACATTTAGTTTTTCACCCTTAATACAATCATGAACACTCAAATCCTTAGTACACAATCTTAAACCCTCATTACCTCTAATTCCTCCTAGACGAATCTCGGTCATTGTAATCCTCAAGAACACAGTTGTTAACTTATTTTCATTCACATTTTGCCATAGCTCTTCTAGTATATTATCATGCCCATATGCATGGTTTTTCTCATTCAATCATCTCACACACATCAAACCTTTTTCTCATCATAATTCTCACCCAAATCAACTCATTCATAATAAACTCAATATAGTGCAATAATCTTAAATTGCATAGCACTAAGGCTCTTAAATGACATGGCTCTTAGGCCCTGAAATGACATGGCTCTTAGGCACTTAAATGACATAAATTTAAACACTGAATTTCCCACATGTAATAGCTTTCAACCTACAATTACACCCATCAATCTCATAGTAGTTATAATGCTCTTAAAATCCACCTTAAACTTATCTTACTAACTCATTCCCATTGGCTCCTTAATCCCAAGTTCATAAGCTTGTTTAAATATTTTTCCTAGGTTATATAACCCATTACATAATGTAAGCTTTAAGCTACATTAGTACTTATCTAAATACCACCCCTTAAAACTTAAACCACCATTAGGTAAGCATTTTACCTTATTTTTCCAAGTTTATCTTTACTTCCTCCTTAGACCTTCTTCTTGAATGAATCTCGGCCACTCATTAAATTTCCTTTGCCAATGTTCTAATCAATATTCAATGACTCACATGAGTGCTAAACAATACACTAACCTTAAGGAATGAAAACCTAGGTTAAAATGTGTTTTAAGGTCTTATAATGAATATTTTACCTTGAAGTCTTAAGGTAGGCTTGGATATGAATCAAGAAGGACCTCCTCTAGCCCTTGGAGAATAGAATCAAGCTAGAACAATGGATAAAAATGAAGCCCCATGAGTAGTAATTTTCGGTAATGTGGAGAAATGGTGGAAACCAAACTTTTCTTACATATTCTTTACCTTAAGAGAATGGAGAAGCTAATGCACCCTCCAAGCTTATTTTTCCCCCTTCAATGGCGATTTCCCATGGCTCCAAAATGAGGCTTTTCAAATTTTGAAAAGATAGGAAGCAAGGCCTTGGTCTAACTAAGAGAAATCTATGCTTAGTTTTTGATTTGGAGCTAAAATGAGCAAGTTATGGACAAAGCAAGGTGGAGCAAGTATGGAGCTGGTTGGGAACGGTTTAGAACAGAGAAGAAGAAGAAGAGGAACTCGTTGGTGAAGAAGAGAAATGAAGAAGAGAGGAGAGAGGTAGGCTAATAAAGGATATTTTGCTTTATAAAAGCAAATAGTAACTTTCTTTACTTTATCTCTTCTTATTTCCTTATTGTGAAGTATATGGTGACTCATCCCCTTAAAACCGTCCCCCCTTACTAATTTACATACATAAGGCCTTGTTTGGCCATTTAACTAATTAAGATTGACTTAAGTCAAAACTAGCACTATTTGAGCACTATTCACTAATTAGTGCACATATTCGTGAAATTTTGGTTTCCCATTGATTTAGGCTTCCTAATGTGATACTAATTAGTACACATGTTGACTAAGGTGTAATGATGGACATTTAGCCACTCAAAACCCATTTACAAGACAATTTTTCAAAAATGTGCTTTAACTTCTTAAAGCACATTTTATGTTTAAACTTGTTTTCAAGCTTAGTTTTCTTTGGTAATTGGTTTAAAATTACCATTAGGATATTACTAAGTCTTAGCATGATATTTGGGTACTCACCCAAGTCTCTCCAAGCTTAGAGCACATTTTTGCCCAAATTGCCCTTAAGGCATTTTCTTGTGTTTTCCTTGGTTTAAATTGTCTACCAATCTTTATAAGTCATATTTTAGCCTTACTACATCATAATTTGATGTTTACTTAGCATACTTAGGTTTGGGGTATTTCTTCAGATTTCGTAGTGTCCAAATGTGGACTAGGCCAGTGTTGTCATCATCATGATCCCTATGCCTCTGTGCTACCATTGCTACAGAAGGCATGAAGGCAATTAAAAGCCTCATCAACTGTATACTAGGCTGATGCTCTAGTGACAGTGACACTGAGGTAGCCATTACTTCAACCCGCTCATTATATTGAGTTTGGATTACGCGATTCGATTGTCGTTCTGTTCATTGTAGGAAATAACATTTCTCCACTCTCCACTCTCCATCTTCTTCTTATTATATTCAATGTGGTTCTATAACCATTTAAATCTACACAACGTAGTTGGTTCATGGCTTTTTGGCCACTTTACTTCGAGCTATGCTTCTCGCAAGCTGTTGATCCATATTTCTACTTCTCCGTATACCATCATATGGTTGGTGGTGTTACTTGGATCCCTGGCAAGTTGTTGCATTTCCCTTCCGACCATGGGAGGCCCTTTAGGAAATCTGGCATAATCAGTGCCTCTTAGTGATTCAAGGTATTCCCTGCCAGGTGGAATCCCTTCGGTATTCCAACCGAATGTATTCGCTTAAACACTTGTGTTCTTATCATGATATTCCGTTCAACCACTGTTGACTTATGCACCCTTCAAGGACTGCTCTTGGGTGTTGTTGGGTTACGTCATTACATCTGGCTAGTCTCCATGATATGTTGTATTAGCTACACCGCCTTACGGTAGTGCATTTATACTATCCTGTTTAGGGTCATAGCGTCTCCCATTCTTGGGTAGACTGTTGATACTTTCTCCTGGTGTTCCAAACCGGTTCAAACATCCTCTTGGTGAAGATTAATATTCTCAGTAGTCATGGTGATTGTTCTGGGAGTTCTATCCCGTTCATCGAACATCAACGTGTCCGTGTAGGCATCTGCCTTACTGTTTGTGGTTGGGTATTCATTCCAGCTTCCATGCATTCGCTTTAAAATTTTTAAGACATATTCAATGTCTATACTTACTAGTCTGTGCTCTTTGCACTTCCTAATTCTCATTCCTTATCTTCGGATGGAGTCTCTGAGTTCCTTTATACTTATTAGCTTACTGAGTCCCTTCTCTTTTTTATTGCTATGGTGCTCATTTGTTTTGATTTGAACTTACTTGGTGTCCGTAGAACGGAGTCAACTACTTCTCGTGTTCTGTACACCACTTGTATACATATGTGGGGTACCATACTGATACATTGCTACTTACCCGACTCACCTATAAGTAGGTCTGTCAGGCCCGCAAGATCCTATCAGAGTGCGGTCGTCCCACATCTCATTTTAATTTGTACACTCGTAGTGTTCGTCACACGCCTAGGTGAAGTATTCTATTGTCGACTCCTCTTATATCGTCCTATGATAGCTTATTGTGAATCTTCTGGCTCGTTTTAAAAATCTGGGGGTTTAAAAGAAATCTTCGAGTATTAAAAGAAAATTTTTAGGTTTGAAAGAAAATTTCTCATGGCTCTTCAATACCGGTTGATTCTAACCAAGTCTAGCTTCTCGCTGACGGGTATATCCTTTAACGCAATGGTCATGCCGTTAGGCCCTCCCAAGGGTTCATTCTTCAAATCCTTGGGGTTTGTGATCTTGTGGTTGCTTCATTGCGATCACGATACTTTACTAAGTACTTGTTATTACTAAAAGTCTTCTTGCATAATCATGTTATTACTGCACTTGCTGTGGCAAGTGCGTGATACTGGTGGTTTTTAGGTTAACCTATACCGATCACGGTATTGTTTCCTTGCGTATTCGGTAGCCTTGTTGGCTCTCCCCTGATCAGTGGATCTCTTACTTAGGTTAATCGGTCTCCTGAGTAACTTCTCGGTGATCTTGACATGGCTGTCATAGATCAGGTGACTCTCCAATCCTCGGAGATCCCTATTTACTTGTCCTATGGTTTCCTTGTTGCTCGTTCCCACACGTTACCGTGGTTACCGAGCCTTAGCTTGTTTAGGCACTATTTCTGCAATTGTGTCAGATTATATTCCGTGAGTGTTCTCGTAGTTGTCTGAGCTATGTCAGCCAGGTATTGTAACCTCTTGGCGTTATAGTTTGGAGTTATCTACTCCCGACAACGTCCTTAGTCCGGTAGTATACCGTTGGTGGTATTATCTAGCTACTATTGTCCCACAGACTTGTGTCTCGGGTTTTGTTACTGCTCCTTTT